>JBBBDQ010001155.1:2085000-2334403 GCA_037127315.1 Ascarosepion bandense
TGTTCTGTGAATTTAATTCAGTTTTTAATATCATTCGTAGCCTTCTATAGTACTCTTTACGCACTATTTCTTTCATTTTTTTATGGTGAATGTTTTCGCTCTCATTTACACCTAGGTATTTATAAGCTTCTTCTGGTTTCAATTCTTTTATTGTTACAGCAGGGTCTAGGCTAATTGAGGATGTTTCTTGTATTGATCCACGTAAAACTGTAGCTTTAGCACATTTATTCAAATTAAATTTCATTCCAATGTCTTCGCTGAAGCATTTTACAGTTTGCAGAAGACCTTCCAGTTCATTATCATTCTTAGCATATAACTTCAAGTCATCCATGTAAAATAGATGGCTTATTTTCTTTTGTCCTATTTTATAACCACATTCTGTCTTATTAAGTTGACTGGTTAGTGCTATTAATGATATGCAGAATAGTAAGGGAGATAAAGAATCACCTTGAAATATACCTCTTTTGATGTTTATTTCATCAGACTTATAGGTTCCATTTATATGATTGAGGTAAAGGGTTGTTTTCCATATAGACATGCACTGTTTGATGAAATTGATGATGACGGGCGATATTATTATTATTATTATTATTATTATTATTATTATTATTATTATTTTATTTTATTTTTATTTTACATTATTATATTTTTCTCCCATTTTTTATATATTATTATATATCAATATATGTTATTTATATTGGTTAATTGTAATATTGTAATGATACATTATCTTACTTTATATAATTACTATTATAATATTATAATATATCATACATTAATGTATGCTTTAATATTTCTATATATATTATTTATATTACTTAATTGGGATATTGTAATAAATCTAATATATAAATATTTAGTATTTTAATACATATATTTCATTGAAAATTTTAAGTGTTAAGTTATTTTCAAAAATTTATTTATTTATTTATAAAATGATCACTTAATATTTGTATACTTTATTTTGCTAAAAGTTAGGAGGAAAATGTATTTTGTTTTGTCATTCACATGCGTACTAACTTTACAGACTCATAAACACACACATTCATACATAATTCTTTCATACACATATTCTGTTTTTAAAAAGAAAATCATCCATTGCTTGATACTTGTATACATTACTTCCTTTAAATTTTGAACAGAAATGTATTTTGTTTTGTCATTCACACACATACCAACATATAAAAGCACTTAATCTATGGTTTAAATATGCTTGACACATGCATTATTTTCATATACATACACTTACATTTAAAATAATTGCTTTTATTGTACGTAGCACATATGAACAGACATAAGTTTTTATTACATTTAAAAATGATCAAACCTCAATCAACATATCTTTGGATATTTAAAAAGTTTTTAAAAATTTTAAATCATTCATCTTTAAAAATTCTCTGATGACATTTTTTTCCTACTTGTTCTTTACTTATTCTATTCATATATATATATATATATATATATATATATATATATATATAATGGGGACATAAGTTGGATGTTTTTATAAACTCACAGGTAATACTGTATTTTCGCGGCTCTCTCATAGCCCAGATTCATACAACAATGAATGGGTTAAAATTATCCAGATAAAAAGTAAAGTAAAAAAATAGATATTAGCAAAATATAATATTACCAATGGGTTTATAAAAACATCCAACTTATGTTCATTATTAATATACTCTGTTAAATGTTAACATTGAGTTCTCATTTGATTTAATCCCCTGTGGAATTTACCTTACCAAGTACCAAGGATTCTACTTTATATATATATATATATATATATATATATATATATATATATATATATATATAGTTATTTGGTGATGTTTATTCGTCTTTGGTGTTCATAATATCATTTAATTTCTTTTGCTTTGTCAAAATTTGATTGTCCAAATCAAAGACTTTCTTTCCATTCATGGTTGTGATATACGGTTTATTCAAGATACAAAATGGTAGATTTCTTTTATTGCATTTAGTAAGATTTTGAAAAGATCTATTCATGTGAATAATATGGAAAAATCTGAAACCTTTGTATTTTTGTGGTTCTTCCTAGCAATTATTTTGATTCCTTGTCCCAACTCTAAAACTCTTAGGAGCAAAAAAGCATCAATTTTACTGACTCAGACAAAATCAACTTCTGAAATCATTTTTTATTCCAGCATCAATTTAATCTTAAACCTTTATAGTGTTTCAATAGACTTTCATGAAGCCACAAATTGCAACATCTTTTTTTTTCATACTGAGTTGACTATTTGTATAAAAAAACATAACTCAAGGCTTGTGAATGGATAATTCTTCCTCCACTCAGCTCTATCATCAGTACTTTGGTTTTGATATGTCACTCTTTATCCTCATTAAGTTTTCTTCAGATCTACTTTTAACACATCAAATTTGAATGCGAATCATGATACCGATTTGTTTAAGCTTGTCATGCAAATAATCTAAAATCTTTTCTCAGATATTTTACAAGGAATCAATACATGGAATCAATACATGGAATCAATACAAGGAATCATTACAAGGAATTAATACAAGGAATCAATACATGGAATCAATACAAGGAATTAGTACATAGTAACTGTTATTAAAATCAGGGTAATGTTTTACTTTAATTTCGGCTGAAATTATTTTAATAAAACATGGCCTATTTTATAAAAAGCATCCCAATGAAGATACTTATAAAATTATACATGCATTTTAGAAAGATTTTCTGTTGTTCTATTAATTAAAATACAAGGAATCAATACAAGGAATTAATACAAAGATTTTCTGTTGTTGTATTAATTAGAAAGTTTTACTCAGAAATTCAAATGAAAATACAGTATTCTGTTTTATAGATATATTTTTGCAGGTTCAATGAATGAAAGAAAATCTCCACCCTAAATGGAATTTCTGATGAGGGCAAAATGAAAAGCAAATGGTAATTCTACTGAACATTTAAATTCTATCAAAGCAAGTTACAATAAATCCTGAAGAAGGAAATGCAAGCTCAATATCTCAACACAAACTTTGATAATTTACTTTTTTTAATAATTATTCACTCAATGCAAGGTTCAAGAGTCCCTCAAGGTGGTGGATTACTGAATGAGGTTGTTGTATGAATATAAGAGAAGGAGGAAAACGTAAGAAGCGATTAAATAAGATATTAAAACTGTAGAAGTATCTGGAGTCTGTTCCAAAAGTAGCAGTTCTTGGGAAGGAGCTTTTCAAATGGAACTTGCTTTGTAGTAATGTAATATGAAAGGAGTCTGTTCCAAAAGTATCTGGAGTCTGTTCCAAAAGTAGCAGTTCTTGGGAAGGAGCTTTTCAAATGGAACTTGCTTTGTAGTAATGTAATATGAAAGGAGTCTGTTCCAAAAGTATCTGGAGTCTGTTCCAAAAGTAGCAGTTCTTGGGAAGGAGCTTTTCAAATGGAACTTGCTTTGTAGTAATGTAATATGAAAGGAGTCAGGATGATTAGTCTGAGTGCATGTGGCATGGTGGGTGCTAGATGTGAAGGTCTGAACTGGTAGAACTAAGAAATGTACCTTGTCAGAACAATTACCATAGAAATAGCGATGGGAAAGAGTTTGTAGAGTGGAAAGCAATACTTCACTCACAAAGATTTGTATACGCTTCTAAAACTCATAACTGGAAAGCCCACTTCAAATATGATGGCAGTACAATTATTTTTCCAGTATTTTTAGCAATGGATTATTCCACATGAGCAGTAAGTTGAACTTGAGTCACAATAGACATTCAAGACAAAGAACATCATTGACAGTGTTACTGTTCATCACAATAGGTGAACATTCAAGATTTGCTTGGTGACAGTGAAATGTTACTACTTTGGTTTTGGAATTACTGAATATTACAAGTCAGTTTTACCCCAATGAGCTGTTAAAACTAGATCAGAGTAAAGATCAGCTGCTAGGCTCTGGTCATCTAGACTTTGGGATCTGCACTCATACAGTATTATATTATTGGTATAGATATTTACTAAAGAGCCTACCTTCCAAATGATAGGAAATGCAACAGATTCAAAAGTCAAAAATATTTCAGCCAAAATCTAAATGAAAATTTCAGTATAAGTGAAGTTTATGCTCACATTCACAAAACACATGGTATATGTTTGGAACCAGGATGTAATTAGCCTTTATAAATAAATTATACAACTGACTAATGGAAACGTTTACAAAGATATTCAGTCACCATTTTTTGGCTGTAAATGTAAATTAGACTTTAACAATTTGCTTACTTCTATCACTAATGAAAGAACAGAGGTCAAAAGTTAAAAAATATATTTCAAGGTTTGATCTTCAATAAGGAATTTTATGGCTACGTTTTTCTTCTTTTAGATGTCAAATTCAGGATTTCTTCCCAGCCACACCTTTTAACCCTGTTTCATAATTCTCTTTTTTCACAGGTTTCAGCCTCCAATCATTTTTGCTTGTCATCTACAAATAATAAAGGTTAGTTTAATTTTAAGAGCTTTCATTTTACATCAAAGATGGAGGAATGAACCCGGAATCATTTTCAAATGATGACTGTTGATGTCTGAGGCAAGACAAAATTTCTTAGATGATGTTATTGAATGGTTCCTAGATCATCCAGTGATGATGAGGTCTGTCTGTTTCATTTTGTTGTCCATCATTTATTTTCTCTGCTTATGAAGATTATGAAGCATAGAAAACCCTTTCCATTTCTTCCAGTTTTTAAAATCTATCTTTGTGTGCGTGTTTTATAAAACATTTCTTGATTAGATTCTTTTAGCAAATAATTGCATGGAATTTGTACAGAATGTGGCATAATCTTTGGAATATAGATTTTTCAATAAAAGGTACCACAGCTGCTGCCACATAAGACAACTCCAATTGAAAGTTTATCTTTCTCAAGACCACCATTTTCTTGTTGTCAACCCAAGAACAGTTTATATGATGGACTTTGAAATAAGAATTCTTGATTCACTTTGTCTAAAACATTTCAGAAGCCAGTTGTTCCTTTTCTTCAAATTTTCTTTTTATACTCTTTGTAAAATATTACCATCATATACTGAATTATTGAATGTGCAAATACAAATGCATTTACTCATTCCATCAAAAAAAGATGTTTATATATAAGTAATTTAGTAATTTCATTCTGCTTATATAATATTAAACAAATTTCTTGATCTGCATTTTATTGTTTATATAAAAATCTTCCTGAATATTAAACTAAGTAAAAATAACAATTGATCCCTACCTCGTCACCATGTTAGAAATGAAAACAATTACAATACATTAAATTATTTCTTAATCTATCTGCATATTTAAAATATCTTGTTTTAAAGGTTCTTCTATCTACAGAGCTAATTACAATTTGAAATTTGGATATCATTTTCCCCACCCAACAAAATATAAGCTCTCATCTATAAAATTTATTCAGTATAAAAGTAATTAAGATTTTTATTCCTTTCATTGTTGTGTCAGTCTTGTTCTCTTCATTCTGACGAGTATTCATTGCCATTTTCAGAAAATGTAAAACCATCGTAATTTTGGACTTACTAACTACAAAATTTTTATAGCTAGAAATTAACTGTTTCTGTTGTGTTTATTCAAACTGTTAAATATTCTCTTTAAATTTTATAATTGTTTCTATCTGAGGAAAGAAAAATGATTGAATTCTTAAAATCCAATGTTCATGAAACTGTACAGCCTACCTGATTTGATTTGTCAATATATTGTAAATCAACGCACACACACACACACACACACACACACACACACACATATGTACATGTGTGTATGTATATATTAAAATATATATGTCTTTATGATTGACACCTTCAAACTGTTGAATTGTATTAGTAAAAATTACAAATGCTTTCATTCTTGATGTTTTGTTTTATTCAGAAATAATGAAATATGTGTATATATATATATATATGATATTGTAGGAGCTTTTCTCCTTATCATATAAATCTTGAAGGTTACATATTCTAAATGCTCTGTTCTTAGAATGTCTTTACAAAATATTTGACTAAACAATCAACATATTTCCAATAAATTGATGATACTTTATTACTCTATCCACTCAAAATAATTTTAATCAATCTTGTAAATAAACTAAAAAATACAACAGAATTTACTTATGAAACAAAAACTAACAACACATTACCTTTCCTTAATATTAAATGTCTACCATAAATCTACTAATAAATTTCAGTAAATTTTTGTTTTAGGTCCCAAAGGCTTTTATCCCTTCAAATTTTTCCAAAATAGACTTATTTCCATGCAAATGTATATGCTGAACTCCAACAACAATTAGATATTGAAGAAACCTACCTTTTTTGATATTAACGACCAGAAAAAAAAAATCCAACTTTGTCTCTCTCTCTTTTTTTTTTTTTTTTTAAATTTGAAGGAATAAAAAGCCTTTGGGACCTAAAACAAAAATTTACCTAAATTTCTATTTTCACACTAATAAAATAAAATCTGTAATAATTATCAGATTCTATTTAAGAGCACTTAGAATTTGTAGTCTTCATTCATTTGTAATTTTCATTTATATATATATATATATATATATATATATGCGGATGATTATTTATGGTATCGCTAGTTGATAAAACCCTGTGGAGGATGGTAGATTTTATAAACAGTAGCCACTTACAACTTTACACTATGTTCTCTGGCTACCATGTTGAATATCTTTCGACTCGGTTAATGGGTTGAACAATCTCAGCTACTGGCAGTTGTTTACATCTGTGAATAAGACACTATGAAGTCTGCCTTCCTCTGTGTTGATAGCTTAGGGGTTGGGATCTCCAACTGAATTACAAATTAGTTGAGTTTCAATCCTGGCTTGACGCAAAGGGTTTATCTAGCCAGATTGATGAGCTGTGATACAGCAAAACAGGCCTGTATGTGAATAATTATATATATCAAATAAAACTCTGAATTAGAGTTTTATTTGATAAAATATACATATTTGGCTCTGTAAATAGAAAATACTAATTACATCTAACCCTCCACCTTGGAGGGCTAGATGTAATTAGTATTAATTAAATCCTATTAATATTAATAAAATTAATATTAATAGGATTTGGTTTTTGGGATTTTACCTACATGCTATTTCTTTTTTTTAATTTATATATATATATATATATATATATATAGGGAGAGAGAGAGAGAGAGAGAGAGAGAAAGAGAGAGAGAGTTGACAATATGGTCAACACTGAGTTGTGACAGTCTGTTTAATGTTTGAACACAACCTTCAGACCATATAGCATCAAGAGAGTAGTCAAGCATGAAACAGACTGTTGCCATTCAGTGTTGACCTCAATGTTCACTTTTATATTCTATCTCTGATATTGAGCATTTTGATCCATATATATATAGCGTACATTAAAACTATATATATTTAAATCAAAAACAAAAATGTACGTAAAATCCCAAAACAGATCCTATCAATATTAATCTCATTTGTATTAAAAATGATCCTGGTAGAGGGCTTAATATAAATAGTGTATAGTGTTATCTATTTACCAGCATTTAACTCAAAAAGAAATTTTGAAAGTTTACATGAAAGAAGGAAAAAATAAGAGAAAATAAGAAAGAAAGAATAATGGAAGGGGTGTTAAAAAAAGAGTAGATTTTGTTAGAAAGTTGTCAACTAGACTTTGATACAGAGGGTTAGGAAGAAGAGGAAAAGCAAAAAGAGACGGCATGTAAACTTCTTCTTTCATGTAAACTTCTTCTTTCATGTAAACTTCCAGGTATAAATTTCTTTTTGAGTAAAATTTCGGTACATGAATTTTGTACTGTATTTGAATAATAAATGAATTTTGTCACTGAAGAAATGGGCATACAACAAATATAATTTTTAGAATTTCATTTGAAAATATATATATATATATATATATATATGAAAATATTCTTGTAAGTACAGAATTTAATTAAAGAAATAAAAGTGTGTAGCTTGATGTTACACGTCATGAAATGGTATTAAAGAGCAAAGCAACCAGTTTCACTCCCACTCATCAGGCTTCTACGGGAGATTTTAATTGGAAGTAAAATAAAGTGTGTCATGGAAAATGAGGGGATAAAAAAATTGTGAATGCAAGGAGCTAGAGGCTAATAATATCGAGCCCCAACAACTCACACTGTTTGCACAGTGCAGGTATGCGGGACGCAATATATAAAGCCTCCAGCACCTTAAGATGGAATAATGAGTGAGATCGGGACACAACAGTGAACCAATCTTCACTAAAATTAGCTGCACACTTTTTATTCTTTGGAAGGTGCTCACAAATGGTGAAACCATAAGTATTTGGAACGAGTCCATTTCGAGGCAAGGTGTGGTTTCTTATTTTAGTGGGGACATGTTGCTTTATTCTTATGTCAAGACGCTGAGTTGTTCTTCCTATGTAGTCAGCTCCACAACTACAATTATATTTATAAATTATGGAATTAATTTGGTGGGGAGGAAGAACATCTTTGTGTGCAGAATATGGGCAAGGTTTTAAATACAATACATATCTCAGCCGAGAAAAAACAATAAACTTCAGATTAAGTTTGTCTAGCCATGCTTTTACACTTTGATTCAATCCATGGAAGTCTCAGATAAATGGGGCATTTTTTAGTAGTAATGAGCTTATCCTTTTTGAATTCAAAAATCTTGTTATGGATGACCGAATGAACAATGTCGGGCGGATACCCTAAACTACATAAGATTTCCTTCACGAAACTAATTTTATCATCAAGGAAAGACTCAGAACAAATCATTAATACCCTGTGAACTAGGGTTCTAATAATGTTTATCTTACGTTTTTTAGGACAAAAGGAATCTCAATGTGTATATAACCCCGCAAATGTTGGTTTCCTATAGACAGAGGTGAGAAAAGTTGTAGGTGTCTAATATACTAGAACATCTAAAATAGCTAGTTGAGAATTTGATTCTTTCTCAACAGTAAACCTCAGTGCTGGATGGATATTATTAAGAAAAGAGAGAAACTGGTCTGACTCAACTTCACTATCAAATAAACAAAAAGTGTCGTCTACATATCAACAATATAGTTGAGGGTGAAGTAAACTACTGCGTATTCTCTCCTCATGAAAGCCCACAAAAATATTGGAAAGTGCTGGACCCAAAGAAGAGCCTATCGCAACCCTGTCAATCTGTCGATACATAGTATTATTAAAGCTGAATTCCACAGATGACATAGCGAATTTCATCAACTCTACAAAAACTGATTCAGGTATGCTAGGTGGAGACCTAGTAAATCACAGCAGATATCTATTGAAGAGATACACAATATATATCATGAAGAAACATCAAAAGAACGCATGAACTTACCTGAAGAAGACAAATTTCAGATGTGGTCAACAAAGGAAAAAAGAAATATATATATATATATATATATATATATATATATATATTTTTAATCATTTCACCCTGAGCAAGGCGGAAATGCCACTGATGTGCAGGGGGTTACATAAATGTAAAAAGATTAATTAGAAAAGAGTGAGGAGTACAAACTAGTTAGAAAGGAACAATAGAAAGCTGAGAAAGCAGGTGCGATGTCAGATACATAGGTGGAGAGAAAGGGAAGGTTATACAGGGGAGGGGAGAGAGCTAGAGGCCAGTGGTTAGTAGATGAGTATTGACTTTACATTTAAATTTCTGGAGGTTGTAGCCGTCAGGAAAGCAAGAATATGGGAGTGAGTTCCACAGGCGGGAAGTGCGAGAGAGGAAGCTGCAGGAGTAGAATTGTCGTCTGCATTTGGCTAACCTGACTGTGAATGGGTTGCCAGTCTGGTTGCACAAGTAAACACCTGTTGAGGAGGCATCAGTGACTTAAGCTCATCCGAGATAATTACATATAATATATATATATAATATATATATAATTGCATAAGAAATATGAGTTTTATTTGAAAATATATATATATATATATATATATATTGAGAAGAAAACTCAACACATAATTAAATGGTTATAAATCCTGAATTTATTTCAGCAATGTAAAGAAAAAATGATGTGCATTGTGGCGCAGTGGATATCGACTCGGAACGAGAAATCGGAGAGCCGAGTTCGAATTCCAGTTGAATTCCTTGCATTCACTTACGCGCAAATACCCTTGGGAAAGGTATTAATCCGTCTATTCCTTCCAGTTATGGGTTAAATAACAGGACAGATTGGGTTCTATAGCCTTGGTCGGCAACCAGTCTACTGTAGAAAGCAATGGCAACCTACTGCGGGATAATCTTCTGCCTAGTCAGTCATGTCTCTTTCGAGACATGATCGCCCAAGCGTGTATCACGTATGGCAATTAACTGACTGAAAGAAAAACTTTTTTTACAATTGATGAATAAATAAATGCTAGTTTCACTCAGAATTTTTAAAAAATACACGTTTATAGCAGAGGGATTTTTAAACTGGAGAAAAATTGAGAATAGATAGATACATCAAATGATAATATATATATATATTGAGAAGAAAACTCAACACATAATTAAATGGTTATAAATCCAGAATTTATTTCAGCAATTTAAAGAAAAACTTTTTACAATTGATGAATAAATAAATGCCAGTTTCACTCAGAATTTTTAAAAAATACACGTTTATAGCAGAGGGATTTTTAAACTGGAGAAAAATTGAGAATAGATACATCAAATGATAATATAATATTTACTTTGGATAATCTCCATTTAGCTCTATATTTTATCTGATTGATATTTTATACTAATTAGATAAAATGTTTTGGATTATCCTCACCATCTTCACGGGTTACCATTCTCTCCTATATCCATTAAAAACAGAAATACTGGTTGTTCCAACGAGACATCCACGTCTTCTCACATTTTTTTCATATATATGTATATATATTCTTTTGCTCTTTTCGGGCTTTTAAAAAATTAATTGATTTCTCATCATTTTAAGCTGCAGTGAATAACAGATGTAAAAGAAAGAAAATCAATTTATTTTGTAAATCAATCAGAGATTTCTTTCAGTCGGAGTTTTAAAACTAATGACACCAGAAAAAAATATAAAATCAACCAATATTTAAAAAGCAAGGCAATAAAGCCACTAAGACACAAGGGGGTTACTGAGTGTTAGCAAATATGAGAAGAAAAAATACTATTAAGGAGAAAGAACAATAAAAGAACAGAAATTAAGAAAACAGAAGATAATGATTAGCATTGCAAACTGCTAGAATGGAACTTATGGTTACATTTCGGCCATGCTGTCAATCTAGTGCTGTGCGTAAATGCATAAAGTCAAGATACCCAAGAGGAAAACTCATCAGAACAATGAAAATATTTATAGAAAAGGCACAGGGAAGCAATTTTATGGCAGACGGAAAGTAACTGAAGCTGAGATGCCAGGTCAGGAGCAATATCATTGCAAATTCTTCTTTGGATTTTATCAAGAATACACAGTAAAAGCATCCAAGGAAACTTTCAGAAGGATTTCTTTTTTTTGCATAAAGTAAAAAGATTTCAAAGGAAATGTTCATATGCAATCATATTTATAAAAGCCATTAACATCTCATATTGACAAACTACAGAAACAAATACTAGTCTTGTTTCAAAAATGAAAACTTTTTTTTTTTGCATAAAGATTTCAAAGGAAATGTTCATATGCAATCATATTTATAAAAGCCATTAACATCACAAAAATACTGACAAACAAAAAACACGATAAATATTTAAAACTGCTTGTCAACCATCCCAACCGAGGAGAGCTTTTTTATCTAAAATTCATGTTTATTTTTTCAATTCAAGATTTTTTTGAGACCTGATCAGTAGGTTGCCACTGGTTGCCGACCAAGGCTATAGAACCCAATCTATCCTGTTATTTAATCCATAACTGGAAGGAATAGGCGGATTAATACCTTTCCCAAGGATATTTGCATGTAAGTGAATGCAATGAATTCAGTTGGAATTTGAACTCGGCTCCCTGATTTCTCATTCCGAGCCGATATCCAATGCACCACAATTCACATCCGCTAACCTAGTAGCACGCTTAAATTCACATGGATAGGGCACCAGGGAACAAAGCTCATCAGAGCAATTGGCATGAAAATATTTGTAGAAAAGACAGAGAGAAACCGTGTCATGTTGGTGGGAAAGTGGTTGAATTTGAGATACCAAGTCAGGACGGATTATATAGTTGTATTTTTATTATATGCTTATATGAAATTGTTATTTTGTCAGAATTTCTTTTAGGTATTTTACTAGTACTAAAATGTGACAAATATCTGTCCTCCTGCACAGCAGTAAGTGTGCCTCAAACAAAAAGAAAAAACTGGAAGCAACAGAAAGGTGATTCTACAGAAGGATGCTGAGGATACCGTGGACCAAACATGTGAGCAACGACAAAGCTTTAAAGAAAATGGAAACAAGAATGAAACTTATACTTGACATCAGGAAGATATAGCTGAGGTTTACAGGCACACAATGAGGAAAGAGAGCTTGGAAAATCTGATACTCACAGGACAGATTGAAGGCAAGAGAGATAGGAAAACAATGCATAACATACTTAGCGAGCTTGAGTAAATGGCTGGTAGAACAGGGTTTAGGAGAAATAAAAAAGACAAAATTTATTAAGAGCTACGAAGGACAGAAAGTTGTGGAGAGCCATGATCACCCACATCCTGAGGAGACAAGACACATAAAGAAGATTAAATGCTTCTGAAAAGACATTATTTTAAGCTGTAAAATATTTTTATTATCCAAAGATTAAGATGTTTTATATTCACAACATTTCAAACTAGTGTTTTGAACTTCAAATGGATGTAAGACATAATTTCTTTGATGGGATTTTCTGTAGAACCTCACAGTATAGCAAGTGAATGGTGTTCTTATTGAAAGAAAATGTCTAAAGTTTCATTATTGTATAATTCCTCAGAAGAAAGTTGAAATGTTTGGATATAAACAAAAGATATGAAGAATGACAACTTCATAGTGATCCAGGTTACTGAAAACCAATTATATATAATTTTTGTATTTCTATTTTCAACTGAAGAGAAAGACTTTTAATAAATTCACCCTCAGCCTGGAGGACATCTACGGTGGTGCAGTCTCAGAAGCAACTGTGTGCCTAGATTGTTGTCTTTCATATTTAATGAGTTTTGATATCATGGATCTAGTAATTTGTCTCTGCCTTCACAACATTCAAGACACAGAAAGCATATTTTGGCGGTAATATCATTATGAAAATTCTCATTGTTCTCAGCCCCAGATCTAGAAAAAAAAGATAGATTTTATATGTATTTCCATTGGTGTCTGTGTATCGTTTGTGCAGAAGCATGGGTTAATCCTGTTGTTTAAATGGTTATTTATAAAAAATGTTTGTTATCTCTTAGCAACTATGGTTGATGGTTAATGTGATGAACGTAACATGACTTTTCATTTTCTGTATCAGACAGGAAATGAAAACTAATCTTTTAACATTTAGTCAAATATTTTTAAGACACTAAGACTTTCAAATCCTAAGCAAATAACTGGTGAATTTTTGTTCTTTTTCAGTTAGTAACCGCAGTTTTGTCTTTTTTATCTTGGGATCAATCACCCAGTTCTTCATGGTTTGGTCTTACTGTGAAAAGGTGAAACTATTGTTGGATCAGGAAAAATGAATAAAATCTTCCGTACAATTCAAAATAAAGAAAACAAATGACCTTTTTGGTTGTACTTATAATGAAGATGTACAATGTAGCGTAATGAATAATGGCTCAGAATGAGAACTTGAAGAACTGTGTTCAAATTCCAGTTGAGTTTGTTACATTCACTTATGTGTAAATATCCTTGGAAAAAGTGTGCATCCATATCTTCTTCCCCTAACTATGAGTTGAATACTAGGACAGACTTGTTCTGGCAACCAGTCTAGTAGAGAAAGAAACAGCAGCTTACTGCGGAAAAATCTTCCTAGTCAGTCATGAACTGAGAGAGACATGAACGTTCAAGTATGTATCACGTATGGCACTTAACTGATTGACTGAATAACAAATATAGAACATCCATTCAGTACGAGAGCATACTTCCTGTAGGCACATCAGTTGCGGATCCAATTTTTCAGTTATGATGGAGAGACTTTGCAAATATTAACTGACTACTTCTAAAATTATTAAAATAAAATACTCTGCAATAAAACATTGACAAGAAACTTTTAACTCTAATTATTGTGTCAGATTTTCATCAATACTTCTCCTAATACACCCACGTCTATTGAACCGGTGAAGAGGCTAATCCCTTGTTCCCTGTTTAGGATGTGGTTTCCGGCTGTCTCTTTTCCAATCTTTCGTAGCCCCCTGTGCATCAGTACCGCCTTGCTTGGGGTGATATGATTAAAAAAAAAAATACAGACTATAAACATGGTGCCTTGTACTGTAAAGGGGATCAAAGTGGTCTTGTAGATTATTAGTTAGGTGTTCAATTCTCAATCACTGCCCCATATTTTTGTCCTTGTACCAAAACTTAGTAAGTAAGGGCAACTAACACAAACCAAAAATAATTTAGCATCAGAGACAACAAATGCAATTCAAATTTTTTAGACATTTTTGTAAAGCAACAGATAAAAAAATTTTGTGGTCAATTTCGATCTTTGAAAGAAATTAATAAACTTGATTGTTTTCTATTCCAAAGTCAGTATAAATCGAATGGATATTTTCAGACTTCTTGTTCTTCTGCAAGAATGTTGACCAAAAACAAAAAGAACAGTAATAACAGAGGCACTGTCCTCAATCAAAGGAAGCAATTAAACCAACCAAGAAATAAATGGTTTGATATTTCTGAACCACATTAAAATCCAAATATCAGGTAAAAGCAATACAAGGTTCAAGAACCATTCAAATTAGAGAATTACTAAATGAGATATTTGATATGAGTGTAAGAGTAGGAAGTAAAGACTGAGATTATGGATAGATATGATTAACTAGACTTGTAGCAGCCAAGACTGTAATGTTCAAGGAAACATCCCTTCAGGAGTCCTCTCCCCAAAATGGTTGCTCTTCTTGCATTTTGATACTTGATTATAACTTTTTTAATTTTCCAATCCTTAAAAATATCAAATTTTTCTTACCGAGAAATAAATTTACTTTACAGAAATAACTATTAGAATTCACTTTTCTGAGAAAAAACTGATGAAAAATATTTAGGAAAAAATCAAAAGAAACATTCAACATTGAAGAAGTGTTATTTAGCTAGGTAATGATTTTCTGGTGCATTTGTCAGTTGAGCTGAATAAAAATTTGATTAGGGAAAAATGATGAAAAACTGAATATTATTTCAAGGGTGTATTCATTTTAAAGATATTTGTTGATTTTGCATAAAATTTTCTTCAGATATATGTCAACTTGATTCTTGTTATAAAAGTGAATGTCATTCTTCCGTAGAGTTCCGCTTTAAAACACATTGATTTTTATCAAGAAAATCATGATGGCTATTGCAGGCATCAATGGGAATGATATTTGGTTAGTGGCACCTGTTAGGAGAAGAAAGAAAAAAACGTTGTGCAGATTAAAGAGTTTAGGTGAGAGAAATTATTGAGTTACTTCCCCTGTGTCTATTTTCATATTGGCTTTTTATACAGTACAAATTATCTTATCATTCCAATTCAAATAAAGCAAAACAACTTTAAAATAGTGAATATTGTCTCATTTCCCAAAGATTATTTTATTTTTCCATCTGAGATTCTAACTCAGAATTCATTAGCTTGAAAGGGATTCCTTTAACAGGTGAATCTACTTTTTTGGTAAGGGGTTAGTACAGGTCAGGGAAGAGCAATGTTTTGTAAATAGTGGCCTCCATGAGATATGGTTTGTCATAAAGAAGGCTGAACTACTAAGAAAAACACTTCAAAGCACCATAACCATTCTAACTACAGGAAACCATATGGGTGAAGCATCTGCCTTGGAAATAGGGAAAAGTTGATTTTTTTCTTTGGTTTTCTATCGTCAGAAAATTCGTCTAATATAATCACTGATATTTGTGCACTTAAGACATGCTGCTGTGTGTGATTTCTTTTTGATTTATTCATTTGATGATACAAAAAGTATTTATAAAACAATCTTTCCTATTGCTGTTTTTTTTCAATGTATGGCATTTATTAGTAACAATTGCTAATGATTTAAAATGCTGTAAATGTTAGCTTCAACAAAAGGTCACAAAATTTAAGAAATATTGTAATCAATCATTTTTATGCCTGTGGCTATGTATTCAAAAGTGAGTGAATGAACAAGTTAGAATTAAATGTTATTTTCCTCATGAAATTAAACATGACATTAAGAAAGTTGCATTTTGCCCATAAATGGCTCTTGATCAACCAGATAGCAATGACATTATAGAGAATAGAAGTGACAAATTATTTGTCATATAAGTCAATAGGAAACCAGATCAAATATGACCATGTCTATCTAACTTTAGTATAAGAGGTAAGGGAATTGAACATCTTAGTTTGTTCATAAAATAAAGTCTGATTTTAGAATCAACTTTTATTCTTGAATTAATATATTTAAATAGAGTATAAATGGGTGAAAATAGGAATGTTGTATATATCTATATTTTTTCCATCAAGTTACAAAGTTATTGATGCATTTACAATGAAACTGCAAATGTTTAGACACCAAAAAACTTTGAATGCAGTTTATGAATCTTCTTTGCAATGAAGTCTTTTGATTTAAAAACTTGTTAAGATGTTTGAAAAGGTGCCAGTTGCCATTTACTGGTATGTAAATACTTTTGTGTAAGAGAATAGAATTTTTCAAAAATCTTGATTTGAATTTTCTTTACAAAAGAAATATTGATTGGTTGGAAAAAAAATTAAACTGATTGCTTGAAAGAATGATGAAACATTAAAAGAACTGGTCATGTGTAAATGAATTGTTTAACACATTGACAGCCAACCAAGGGATGTAACTCATGGTTGGCAGTTTTTATTATGCCTTGAACTATGAGTTATCTTGTGCTTGGCATTTTCTGATGTATTTTCATCCATGGGTGGCATCAATGAGTTTATTCAAAATCTGACTTCAAATATCAACTCAGTCAATAGTAAATGTTTGAGAGTTGATTTATAGTTTAAACTGAAGTCTTAACAGTAATACTTTTAATGTGAAAACAATGTTAAGGCTTCCCTTGAAGTTATAAATCAACTCTCAGACATTTTCTATTGCCTGGTTTGACGTTTGAAGTGAGTTTTTGAATCAATGTTATAATTGATAAACATAAGAAAAAATTAAGATAATAGAAAAAAAATAGATTAGACTAAATTAATAGACAGATACACTGGAAATTTACAAAAAAAAAAAAATTATACAAATTTAACATGAGTGTTATAATCTGTAAAAGTGCCAAATAACCTAAAAAAATCACCAGAAGTATTGATAGGAATCCAAGTTGTAACTTCTAAAAGTGTTAAATAACCCCCAAAAAAATCGCCAGAAGTAGTTATAGGTATCCAACTTGTAACTTGTAAAAGTGTTAAATAACCCAAAAGAACTCCCCAGAAGTACTTATAGGAATCCAAGTAGTAACTTGTAAAAGTGTTAAATAACCCCCAAAAACTTGTCAGAAGTACTTATAGGAATCCAAGTTGTAACTTGTAAAAGTGCTAAATAACCCAAAAATCTCACCAGAATTACTTGTAGGAACACAATTGTAACTTGAAGAGTGTTAAATAAACCAAAAAATTCACCAGAAGTACTTATAGGAATCCAAGTTGTAACTTGTAAAAGTTTTAAATAACCCAAACAAACTTGCCAGAAGTACTTAAAAGAATCCAAGTTGTAACTTGTAAAAGTGTTAAATAACCCAAAAGAACACACAAGAAGTACTTATAGGAATCCAAGTTGTAACATGTAAAACTGTTAAATAACCCCAAAAAACTTGCCAGAAGTACTTATAGGAATCCAAGCTGTAACTTGTAAAACTGTTAAATAACCCAAAAGAACTCGCCATAAGTAATTATAGGTATCCAAGTTGTAATTTGTGAAATTATTAAATAAACCAAAAAAAAACTAGCCATAAGTACTTGTAAGAATCCAAGTAGTACCTTGTAAAACTGTTAAATAACCCAACAAAAATCAACAGAAGTACGTGTAGGATCCACGTTGTAACTTGTAAAAGTGCTAAATAACCCCAAAAACCTCGCCAGAAGTACTTATATGAAATCAACTTCTAACTTGTGAAGGTGTTAAATAACCCAAACAAACAAGCCAGAAGTACTTATAGGAATCCAATTTGCAACTTGGAAAGGTGCTAAATAACCCCATAAAACTTGCCAGAAATATTTATAGGAATCCAAGTTGTAACTTGTAAAAGTTTTAAATAAATCAAAAAAAAAAAAACTTGCCAGAAGTACTTATATGAATCCAAGTTGTAACTTGTAAAAGTTTTAAATAACCCAAATAAACTTGCCAGAAGCACTTATAGGAATCGAAGTTGTAACTTGTAAAAGTGTCAAATAACCCAAACAAACTAGACAGACATACTGATAGGAATCCAAGTTTTAACTTGTAACAGTTTTAAATAACCCAAAAGTACTTGCCAGAAGTACTCAGAGGAATCGAAGTTGTAACTTGTAAAATTGTTAAATAACCCAAAAAACTCACCAGAAGTACTTATAGGAATCCAAGTTGTAACTTGTAAAATGTTAAATAACCCAAACAAACTCGTCAAAAGTACTTATAGGAATCCAAGTTGTAACTTGCAAAAGTTTTAAATAACCCAAAAGAACTTGCCAGAAGTACTTATAGGAATCCAAGTTGTAACTCGTAAAATGTTAAATAACCAAAAAAACTCACCAGTACTACTTATAGGATGCAGCTTGTAAATTATAAAAGTGTTAAATAACCCAAAAGAACTCACAAGAAATACTTAGAGGAATCCTAGTTGTAACTTGTAAAAGTTTTAAATAACAAAAAACTCACCAGAAATACGAATAGGTATCCAACTTGTAACTTGTAAAAGTGTTAAATAACCCAAAAACCTCACCAGAAATACTTATAGGAATCCAATTTTAAACATGTAAACGTGTTAAATAACCCCAAAAAAACTCACCTGAAGTATTTGTAGGAGTCTAAGTTGTAACTTCTAAAAGTATTAAATAACCCAAAAAACTCATCAGAAGTACTTGTAGGAATCCAAGTTGTAACATGTAAAACTGTTAAATAACCCCAAAAACTTGCCAGAAGTAATTATAGGAATCCAAGTTGAAACTTTTAAAAGTGTTAAATAACCCAAACAAACTCGCCCAAGTACTTACAGGAATGCAAGTTGTAACTTGTAAAAGATTTAAATAACCCAATATAACTTGCCAGAATTACTCATAAAAATCTCTGTTGTAACTTGTAAAAGTGTAAAATAACCCAAAAGAATTCGCCAGAAGTGCTTATAGGAATCCAAGTTGTAACATGTAAAACTGTTAAATAACCACAAAAAACTTGCCAGAAGTACTTATAGGAATCCAAATGGTAACTTGTAAAAGTTTTAAATAACCACAGAAAACTTGCCAGAAGTACTTATAGGAATCCAAATTGTAACTTGTAAAAGTGTTAAATAACCCAAAAAAACTCACCAGAAGTACTTGTAGGAATCCAAGTTGTAACTTGTAAAAGTGTTAAATAACCCAAACAAATTCGCCAGAAGTACTTATAGGAAATCAAGTTGTAACTTGTGAAGGCGTTAAATAACCCAAAATAACTCACAAGAACTACTTACAGGAATCCAAGTTGTAACTTGTAAAACTGTTAAATAACCCAACAAAAATCACCAGAAGTATGTGTAGGATCCACGCTGTAACTTGTAAAAGTGCTAAATAACCCAAAAAAACTTGCCAGAATTACTTATAGAAATCCAAGTTGTAACTTGTAAAATGTTAAATAACCAAAAAAACTCACCAGAACTACTTATAGGATGCAGCTTGTAAATTATAAAAGTGTTAAATAACCCAAAAGAACTCACAAGAAATACTTAGAGGAATCCTAGTTGTAACTTGTAAAAGTTTTAAATAACAAAAAACTCACCAGAAATACTAATAGGTATCCAACTTGTAACTTGTAAAAGTGTTAAATAACCCCAAAACCTCGCCAGAAGTACTTATAGGAATCCTAGTTGTAACTTGTAAAAGTGTTAAATAATCCAAAAAACTCGCCATAAGTACTTATAGGAAATCAACTTGTAACTTGTGAAGGTGTTAAATAACCCAAAATAACTCAAAAGAACTACTTACAGGAACCCAAGTTGTAACTTGTAAAACTGTTTAATAACCCAACAAAAATCACCAGGATAACTTATAGGAATCCAATTTGTAACTTGTAAAAGTGTTAAAAAACCCAAACAAACAAGCCAGGAGTACTTATAGGAATCCAAGTTGCAACTGGGAAAGGTGCTAAATAACCCCAAAAAACTTGCCAGAAATATTTATAGGAATCCAAGTTGTAACATGTAAAAGTTTTAAATAAATCAAAAAAAAAAAAACTTGCCAGAAATACTTAGAGGAATCCAAGTTGTAACTTGTAAAAGTGTTAAATAACCCAAACAAACTAGCCAGACATACTTATAAGAATCCAAGTTTTAATTTGTAACAGTTTTAAATAACCCAAAAGTACTTGCCAGAAGTACTCAGAAGAATCGAAGTTGTAACTTGTAAAATTGTTAAATAACCCAAAAAACTCACCTGAAGTACTTATAGGAATCCGAGTTGTAACTTGTAAAATGTTAAATAACCCAAACAAACTCGTCAAAAGTACTTATAGGAATCCAAGTTTTAACTTGTAAAAGTTTTAAATAACCCAAAAGAACTTGCCAGAAGTACTTATAGGAATCCAAGTTGTAACTTGTAAATGTGTTAAATAACCCAAAGAAACTCGCCAGAAGTACTTATAGGAATCCAAGTTGTAACTTGTAAAAGTGTTAAATAACCCAAAATAATATGACAGAAGAACTCATAGGAATCCATGTTGTAACTTGCAAAAGTGTTAAATAACCCAAAAGAACTCGCCAGAAGTGCTTATAGGAATCCAAATTGTGACTTGTAAAAGTGTTAAATAACTCAGAAAAACTCGCCAGAAGTACTTATAGGAATCCAAGTTGTAACTTGTAAAAGTTTTAAATAACCCAAAAAACCCACCAGAAGTACTTGTAGGAATCCAAATTGTAACTTGTAAAGGTGTTAAATAACCCCAAAAAAAACTCATCAGAAGTACTTATAGCAATAAACCTTGTAACTTGTAAAAGTTTTAAATAAACGCAAAAAACTTGCCAGAAGTACTTATAGGAATCCAAGTTGTAACATGTAAAACTGTTAAATAACCCTAAAAAACTTGCCAGAAGTACTTATTCGTGATCCAATTGTAACTTGTAATAGTGTTAAATAACCCAAACTCGCCAGAAGTATTTATAGGAATCCATGCTGTAAGTTGTAAAACTGTTAAATAACCCAAAAGAAATGCCAGAAGTACTCATAGGAATCCATGTTGTAACTTGTAAAAGTGTTAAATAACCCAAAAGAACTCGCCAGAAGTGCTTATAGGAATCCAAGTTGTAACTTGTAAAAGTGTTAAATAACCCAAATAAACTGAGCAGAATTACGTATAGGAATCCAAATCGTAACTTGTAAAAGTTAAAAAAATAACCCCAGAACACTTGTCAGAAGTACTTATAGGAAACGAAGTTGTAATTTGTGAAAGTTTTAAATAACGCAAAAAAACTCACCAGAAGTACTTATAGGAATCCATGTTAAATAATCCCAAAAACTTGTCAGAAGTACTTGTAGTAATCCAAGTTGTAACTTGTAAAAGTGTTAAATACTCCAAAATCTCACCTGAAGTATTTGTAGGAATCCAAATTGTAACTTGTAAAAAACTCATCAGAAGTATTTATACGAATCCAAGTTCTAACTTGTAAAAGTTGAAATAAACCCCCAAAATTTGCCAGAAGTACTGATACGAATCCAAGTTGTAACTTGTAAAAGTGTTAAATAACCAAAAAAAAAAAAAACTCGCCAGAATTACTGATAGGAATCCTACTTGTAACTTGTAAAAGTGTTAAATAACCCAACATAACTCACCAGAAGTACTTACAGGAATCCAAGTTGTAACTTGTAAAAGTGTTAAATTATTCAAAAAAACTCGTTAGAAGTACTTATAGGAATCCGTGTTAAATACGCCAACAAAACTCGCCAGAAGTACGCATAGGAATCCAAGTTTTAACTTGTAAAAGTGTTACATAATCCAAAAAAAACTCGCCTGAAGTTCCTATAGGAATCCAACTTGTAACTTGTATAAGTGTTAAATAACCCAAAAGAACTCACACGAGGTACTTATAAGAATCCAAGTTGTAACTTGTAAAAGTGTTAAATACCAAAAAAACTCACCAGAATTACTTATAGGAATCCAATTTATAACTTGTAAAAGTATTAAATAACCCCAAAAAACTCATCAGAAGTACTTATACGTATCCAAGTTTTAACTTGTAAAAGTGTGAAATAAACCCAAAAAACTTGCCAGAAGTACTTACAGGAATCCAAGTTGTAACTTGTAAAAGTGTTAAATAACCAAAAAAAAAAAAAAAAAAAAAAATCGCCAGAAGTACTTATAGGTTGAAACTTGTATCTTGAGTGTGAAACAACCCAAAAAAACTTGCCAGAATTACTTCTAGGAATCCAAATGGTAACTTGTAAATGTTTTAAACAACCCCAAATAACTTGCCAGAAGTACATATAGGAATCCATGTTGTAACTTGTAAAAGTGTTAAATAACCCCAAAAATCTCGCCAGAAGTACTTATAGGAATCCAACTTGTAACTTGTAAAAGTTTTAAATAACCCAAAAAAACTCACCAGAAGTACTTATATAGTTGTTTGGACGCCCGCGCCTATTCGGTTATAATGGACTATGTCATAACTATGTAAAGTAATGGTTGTAATATCCCTTAAGCTAGGGACTGCTAGAACTACTACAGTCCCTTGGCAAGATAACAAGGTTTGTTTACTTCCGCCGAGCCTCGCTCGGGACGGAAGCACGAGCACGCGTGGTTGTAAACAGGCATGTAAAGACACGATATTAAAGGTATGTTAAATAACCAATTTTCTGTGTGAGTCCCACTTATTTCATGGTGGCAGCGGTGGGATCCATGACTTCGCGCACATGATACATATAAACACTAATACAAAAAAAAGTTTATTTGCTATATAAAACAAATTATTACAAAACTAGGAGTCGATCAAAATCGAGACAAATATGGCGGCCCTAGACAACGTAATGATGAACTGGAGTAATCCAAACAGAGCCGAAGCTATGTCCCTATTCCGTCAACAATGTGAAATGATATTTAGACGAAATAAAATAACAGATCCACAAGATCAGATAGACGAAATCCTGCTCCGCACCGGAGAAACAGGTATATTAAAATTTAATAGTTGGGGTTTATCAGCCGAGGATAAGAAGCGCCCGAGTGTTGTATGGGAAAAATTCGAAGAATACGGGAAATCGAATCAGAATTTCCGAGTAGCCCGCTTGGCATTAAGAAATCTCAACCAAAAAATTGATATAAACACAAACGAACCGGAAACAACGGACGAATTTGTGTCTAGACTGCGTCTACAAGCTAACTATTGTGACTTTCAAAAAACAAAACACAGACGAATACAACAGCGAACTGGACAAAATGCTTATTGAACAAATCATTGCTGGAACAATTTACCCAGAAGTACAACAAAAACTACTGGGAGAAGATAAAAAAATGACGCTGGAGAAAGCTATTCAAGTGGCAAAAAACCACGAAGCGTCAATTAACTACATGAAACAGCTGCAGGCCACAAAACGTCAAAGCGCACAACCACAACACAATGCCACAGTAGACACTATACAAGACAAACAAAAAAGCAGAAGCTGTTTAAAGTGTGGAGAAAACCACAAACCATATGAAAAATGCCCAGCTTACGGTACAAAATGCAAAAAATGCAATAAATGGAACCATTGGGCTATTGTATGCAGGTGGAATGAGAGGAAAGAAAAGACCAGACACAATAATACCCCACCAAAAGGAAAATACAAGGCAAAAGACACCCAAAGAAGACACTACAAAAATATTCGTACAGTAGACTACGATGCCTACAATAGCGACTCAGAAGAACTGGAACTACACACTGTCAACAGCTCGGACAACCGTACCGAAATCAAAACAAAAATAAAAATCATGATACCCAGACAAAATAAAACAGCAAAACTCATGGTAAAAGTAGATACTGGGGCAGAAGGAAACATATTGCCATTACGATTATACGAACAAATGTGTCCAAACCCGCCAAAAAACTTAGTCAAAAAATCAAGCACAGTGTTAACCGCATACAATAGGACCATAATACCACAAATTGGCACCATCCAACTCCAGTGCAAGTATAACCAGGACATGTGGTCAGCAGAAACATTTTTCATAGTAGACACAAGCGAACCAGCAATATTAGGATTACCAAGCTGTCGCAACCTCAAAATGGTAACCCTACATTGCGAAATAAAAGAAGCAAAACAAATACAGTCCATAAAAGACCTACTATGGGAATATCCAAAACAATTTGACCGCATTGGCCACTTCCCAGGCAAGTACCACATTGTCCTAGACCCCACTGTAACACCGGTGATACACGCTCCACGAAAATGTCCTATCCACCTAAGAGACGAACTAAAGAGAGAGCTAGACAGGATGGAAAGAGACAAGGTCATTAGGAAAGTTGAAGAACCCACTGACTGGGTCAGCAGCCTAGCGTATAGCCGGAAAAGCAATGGGCAGATGAGGATTTGCCTCGACCCAAAAGACCTAAACAAGGCAATAAAAAGATGTCACCATAGAGTACCAACCCTGGAAGAAATAACCCACCAGATGGCAGGTGCAAAATGGTTTAGCAAACTTGACGCAAAAAATGGATATTGGTCTATCGAGCTTGATGAAGAGAGTCAGACCCTAACATGCTTCAACAGCCCATTTGGAAGATACTGTTTCAGGAGGATGCCATTTGGGCTAGTGATGAGTCAAGATGTGTTCCAACAAAAAATGGACCAAATTCTTGAAAAATGCCCCGGTACCATCGGTATAACAGATGACGTGGTGGTTTTTGGAAAGAATGAAAAAGAACACAACAACAACTTGCGCAACCTAATGGAAGTTGCAAAGAAAAATGGTCTGGTTTTCAACAGCACGAAGTGCAATATCAAAACCAAATCCATAAAATTTTTTGGAGGAGTTTACGACGAGAACGGGGTACACCCGGACCCCCAAAAAATAGAAGATATTAAAGCCCTAAAGTCTCCTGCCAACGTAGCAGAACTACAACACGTGTTGGGAATGGTGACATACATGGCCCCCTTCATTCCTCATTTATCCGAGCATACTGCAAATTTACGTGACCTCCTAAAGAAAGACAATGAGTATGTTTGGACAGAGAGCCATGAAAAGGATTTCCAACAAGTCAAGGAGCTCATCAGCAAAGAGACAACCCTTGCATATTTTGACCCCACCAAGCCAACAACCATCCAAGTTGATGCTTCTAGTCGAGGACTGGGAGCGGCACTATTACAAGATAATAAACCGGTGGCATTTGCATCCAAGTCACTCACCTCAACTGAACAAAGATATGCAAACATAGAGCGGGAAATGCTGGCAGTAGTGTTCGGATGCCAGAGATTTCATACATATGTGTATGGGAGACCATTCACAATAGAGACGGATCACAAACCGTTGGAAATGATCAGCCAAAAAAACTTATCCGCAGCCCCACCAAGACTACAACGGATGCTAATGGAAATACAAGGATATGACCTCAAAATAGTATACCGCCCTGGAAAAGAAATAATATTGGCAGACGGGCTATCGAGGCTACCGAACAAGAATAACTGTGAACCAGTAAACTTGGATATCAGGATTGAGTTTGTACAGTTCAGCACAAACAAACTCGAAGAATTGAAAGAAGAATCCAACAAAGACAAGGTGATATCATTACTCAGGGAGAAAATATTCACTGGCTGGCCAGACAAGGCCAAAGACACACCCACACTGCTCAAGCCATTTTGGCCATTCAGGGACGAGCTATCAATAGAGGACTCCTTGGTATTGAAAGGAGGGAGGATAATAATTCCTGGAACCATGAGGAATGAGATTTTAAACAAGATACACGCATCACACCAGGGTATTGAAAAGAGTATCCTGAGAGCTAAGACATGCGTATACTGGCCAAGAATAAACGAGGACATTGAGGAGATTGTCAAAAGTTGCCCCACATGCCAAAAATTCCAAAATGAACAGAAGAAGGAAACCATGACACCACATGAAGTCCCATCTAGATCTTGGAAAGTGGTCGCGACAGACATTTTCTATGTCGCAGGGGAAACGTATTTACTAATCGCTGATTACCACTCAAAGTTCCCCTTCATCAGGAAAATGCACAACACATGCACAAGTCAAGAGGTCATATGTGCCTTAAAATCAATATTCGGGGAACACGGGATACCGGAATGTATCATAAGTGATAACGGCCCCCAATTTGACAGCTACGCTTTCAGGCAATTCGCAAAAAACTGGGGATTCGATCACATCACTTCTTCACCGAGGTATGCCCAATCAAATGGGTTTGTAGAAAGAATGGTGCAAACAGTGAAGAAGACCATAATGAAGGCCAAAGACAGCAGAACAGATGCAGACATGGCATTGCTGTGTTTAAGAACAACACCTATTGACCACAACCTACCAAGTCCAGCACAACTGCTTTATAAAAAGAACATTAGAGGGAATCTCCCAATCAAGATAAGAAATACACAGCCCCAAATGGACAAAATCCTGGAGGGACTACACAAACGCCAACAAGAGCAAAAACAAAACTACGATCGTGGTGCGAAAGACTTACCACCGCTCTATGAAGGTCAGAATATAAGAATAAGAAACCCCCAAACGGCCATATGGGAAAGAGCGACAGTTAAGAGCAGAAGCCAGGAACCTAGATCCTACAATGTAACCACAGAAAATGGTAACACCATTAGGAGAAATCGACGCCACATACGTACAGCCCAACCTACAACAAGGCAAGAAATAAGACAGCCTGAAGACCCAGGTACCGAGAATCGGACCTCATCAGGAAGATCTGTGAGAACACCATCACGCTACAGAGACTATATTTTAGAAAAAGAGACTGAATAAACATATAAAAAAAGAAATAAATTACCCCTCTAGCTGTACAAAAAAAAAAAAAAAAAAAAAATGAAAGGTAAAAATACGTGCACCATTAATGTACAAAACAAAAGGATTTTAAAAATAAATAAATAAATAATCACACCCTTTGCCACAGCAAGAATTTAGTTCAACTGTACAGAGGGGGGATGTAATATTCCTTAAGCTAGGGACTGCTAGAACTACTACAGTCCCTTGGCAAGATAACAAGGTTTGTTTACTTCCGCCGAGCCTCGCTCGGGACGGAAGCACGAGCACGCGTGGTTGTAAACAGGCATGTAAAGACACGATATTAAAGGTATGTTAAATAACCAATTTTCTGTGTGAGTCCCACTTATTTCAATGGTGGCATCTACGTAGGAGAGTGTGCTGCGCACCTGTTTTTGACTTATTGCAAATTGGATTATCTACGTATTTTTGTTACACGGAGTTTTGTGAAATTGTGAGTACGTGTTTTGTTACTTGTTTTTGTGCTGTCTTCATCGCGCGTGGCGCGTTTGTGAACTTTTGTTGATTGTTTTTTGTGTTTGTGAGGGGGGGCAAGTCAAGCTATGGCTTTGTCTCCCCAGCCCTCAACGTCTGACGCTGTGCCCACGGTGACTCCCTCACCGACAGTATGGGCAAAAGCACCTGTAAAAAAAAGACCCAAAATATTACCTGCAAATGCAGGAGAAATATAAAGACTTTATTAACGATAACGAGTTGATAGTAGTCCCGGAAGTTGTAAATGTCATTGCACCAAGAACGATCTCCCTGCTGACATCCGATGTCAAAACGCGAAAATTTATCGGTGTCAGCAGGGAGAACATGGAGGAGGCTTTAAGGGCCTTAAAAATTGTACCCTGCGTCCTGGCGAGAAGGTCCCGTGCTATGTGGGATGTCCTATTAAGCACAGAGACGGAAGCGAAGAATTTGGCTGGTAATACCTTAACGGCCAAAGGAATCCAGATGCAAACGGAGTATGTGGGTACTCGAAAAACAAAGATAGTTATTCATGGAATACCGGTCGACATTGCTTGTGACTATGTTGGAGCATTTTTTGCTCAATTTGGAGCTGTTGAGGAGGTGGCGAGAATAACAAGTAAGGCAGGTGTGGCCACGGAGGACATCAGCGTTAGCATAGTGGTAGACAGACCAAACTTTTTAAGAGTCCCCGATATTTTGTTGTGCCGTGGCAGGAAGCTTTTTGTTGTGGTGGAGGGAAGGAAGCCGCACTGCTGGGCATGCGGTCTGGCCGGACACACATTCAAAATGTGTCCAGGAAGGAACCCGGAAGTGACAACAGAAACACCGCCGGTGTCAAAAGCACCAGTTACCGAGGAAAAAAAGAGAGAGCCAAAAAGCGGTGAATGGACTTAGGTGGTTAGGATAGGGAAGAAAATTGCTTCCCCTCCTCCGCAACAGGAAAAATCACCATCACCCGAGAAGAAGAAGCCTCGCAAAGAGGTAAAGCAGCAACAGCAACAACAACAAAAAGACCAACAACAAGAAATGGAGCAGGAAATGCCTCCTTCACGTTCCTCATCTTTAAAGAGAGGACGGGAGGAGGAGGAGATGGTGTCCCAAAAGAAGGGGAAGAAAGACTTCTTACAACGGGGAAGAGCAGAAAAAATCACGATTGCTCCAAAGACCCAATCTGCCCCTACATCCCCGATTAGAACGGTTCATGTCGAGGGGAGGAGTCAGTCTGCCTCCCCAGTGAGACATATACCTTCTCCTTCCCCCACACCACCCACACCATCCTCCCAATCTGAACCTTCCTCCTCGAAATCTTATCACCCCTCCCCGAAACCCTCCCCGAATCCAGTTAAATCCCCCACGAAAGGGGAGAAACAAAGAAAAAACACTTTTATTTCAAAAGATATTTGTAAAATTGACAGACAGGCCTTAGAGAGGGACCTTTCCTCTCAGAAGAAGGCCCTCCTAAGGCCACTATTCAAATTGAAGAATATTGATGGAAAGTCCATCGAGGACCCTGCCAACTTCCCGGGCGCCCCCGGAGTACTGACTTTGATCAGAAATACCGGGGGAAGTAAAACAAAAGCCTGGGAATTTGTGCAGGGGGCCGTTGAGGCTTTCCCAGATATAAAAATGGCCCAAACGGGCACTAAATATCTTCAGAGGCTTTCACATTTCTGTGCCGGGAGGGTCCCCGTCATCCTCCACCCATCGTTATATAGGGCTGTAAAGCTAACCTTCCCTACGGACGTCGGCGGCATTGTCCAAGACGGACGAATTACGTCCGATATTGGAACAGGCAACCTTGGACAATCCGTCGGGGTCCCTACTCCCATTGATTTTCGCTCCGTATGTGACCAGAAGTAATTTTCTGCTTTCTTTTTCAGGTCTAAACGATGTCAATTAAGTTAGCCAGTATGAACGTAAAGGGCCTTAGGGATCGGAGTAAGGCTGCCCGCCTGTTTCGGGACCTCTTGTCCTTCGGCGTGGATGTCGCCGCGATCCAAGAGACTCACTTTGTTTGCAAGGTCGATGCCTGTGTGCTGTCTAACGACTTTGTCGTCTATTCAGCATATGGGAACCGGCTGGCCAGAGGAGTGTCTTTGCTGGTCAAGCGTACCCTGGACGCGAAGGTGGATCTTGTCCATGTCGGTGCCGAGGGCCGGCTGATCGTGGCCGATATTGCAGTGAAAAGCAATGCGTTTCGTCTGGTTGCGGTTTATGCGCCCAACGACCAGGAGGAGCGCGTCTCGTTTTTTCGGCGGTTGGAGCCCTTCCTGGTGGATTCCAAGCGACTCGTCTTAGTGGGGGACTGGAATGGCATCCTGGACCCCAAGTTGGATAGAGGGCGGGGAGCTAGAGGGAAGGCACGTGATCGTAGCTTGGTCGATCTCATCGAGGACTTCGGTCTAGTCGATAGATACCGGGCCGATCACAAGGGCGGGAGAATGTGAATGTGGACTAATAGTTGGCCTTCTACCAAGGTGGCTAGCTACCTTGATAGAATGTTAGTTCGTGAAGCCGAACTAGATTTCTTAGATTGTCCCACGTTCCACTGGCTAGGTTACTCGGACCACAAACTCGTTTGTGCCCGGGTAAATTTAGAAAATAGGGTTAGAATGGCTGGTTACTGGAAGTTCAACGTGTCCTTACTGGACAGGCGACTTTAAGCGCCAGCTAATTAACTTAGTGCAGCGGGCGTTAACTGGGGGAGTCATCGGAATAAGTGGTGGGAGAACCTTAAGGATAGTATTAGGTCTTTCACCACTCAGTTCAGCAAACGGCTCAAACTAGATAAGGCTGACAAGGTGAAGACACTTAGAGCTAATTACTCCCGGGCGGTGGCTGGTGGGGATCCCCTAGAGATAGCCATAGCTAAGGAGGCCGTGGAACGGTCGAATAGCGATCGTTACATGGGCCAGGTAGTCAGACATAAGTCGGTAGTGGCAAATCGCCGGGTCTCGATGCTTTGCCCTATGAATTGTACTTGAGGCTGTCGCACATCTTTGTCCCGATTTTGACTGTCGTGTTCAACAACTGGTTCCGGCAGGGGTCCATCCCCAACCGGTTCACCAGGGGTGTGATCACGCTGTTGAGAAAAGGCAAGGATGTGGGGAGGGAGCTAGAGGGTTACCGGCCCATAACTCTGCTAAACACAGAGTTAAAGATTTTGGCCAAGATCTTGCAAAATCGTTTGCAATTAGTTGCCGAGTCTCTGTTGGGACCTGAGCAGACTTGTGCTGTGAAGGGCCGAACAATTCAGAGCAACCTGCATCTGATACGCACGATCATAGAGGGGATAAAAGACGACGACGAAGCCGCGCTGATCCATTTAGATCAGTCCAAGGCATTTGATAGGGTTGACCATCGTTACCTGGCGGCTGTCCTGCAGGCAGCTGGATTCGAAACCAACTTCCGCCGCTGGATTAGCCTCCTGTATCAATCCCCGACGGCTGTGGTACAGGTGAACGGAAAGTTGTCGGGCGTTCTGGCGCTGTCTAGGTCGGTCCGACAGGGTTGTCCACTGTCGCCCCTACTTTATGCTTTGGCGTTGGAGCCCCTCCTTCGCCGGCTAAGGGACAGGGCGTGCAGTCCGGCCCTACGTGGAATCGCTGTCCCTGGTGGTGCTCGAGCCAGGGTTTCCGCGTACGCCGATGACGTCACTACTTTCGTGTCCTCCCGCAGGGACATCGAGGTGGTACAGAAGGCGCTTGAACGGTACGAACAGGTGACAGGGGTCAAGATTAACCACAACAAGTCGTCCGGCTTGCGGTTAGGCGCCTGGAAGGGTCTGACCCTCCCGGGGCCCTTCGACTGGACGGACGGCCCGGTCTGCATTCTTGGAGTGTGGTTCGGGCCCGACCTACAGTTGGAGAAAAATTGGTCTGAAGTACTGGCAAAGGTAGGCGCGTCGGCCAAGATTTGGCGCCGAAGGAATTTGTCCTTAAAGGGTATGGCTGAGGCGTGTGCTACATACGTCTTTCCCATTATCCTTTACCAGTTGTCAGTACTTCCATTTTGTAAACGACATAGGAAGGCGATCGAGCGTTTGCTATTCTCCATTCTATGGAGAGGACGCAAACACTATGTCGACAAACGTGTCTGTTACCAACGTCCGTGTCATGGGGGTCTGGGAATGCCATACCTGATGGGCCATAAGGTTGCGTCAAGGTTGGTTTTTCTCAGGCGAGCGATTTCCGAAGACTCATTGCTTAGGGGGATAGTGAGGGACATGTTCCCTAGACTTACTATCACTCCCCCCATCTTGAGGCGGTGCTGTAAGCCTCGAGAGCGATCGAGTTTTCTCCTCGAATGTCTGGCGGCCCTGCGGGCCATTCCACGGTCCAGTGACCTTTCACGGCCTAGGAGAGTCTTCTATCGTGGGTTAGTGGAGGGCGTCGCAAAGAATTCATTACGTGATGTGCTGCACTTGTCGGAGGATGAGTTTCGCTCGTTCTGGTCTTGGGCGCCAGGGAGTGATTATCTCAACAACTCTGAGTTTTCGTTCACCTGCCGATTAGCTCGGAATCGCTTGCCTCTCAATGACAAGGCCTTCATATGGGGCCTGGCGGATTTGCCAGATTGTGAACGCTGCAACCTTGGCTTGGAAGAAACGGCTTCACACGCCTTCTACCATTGTTTGCGGGTTCGCCCTCTATGGGACCGGATCGGCGAGTTGACTGCTCGTATCGCGCCACGAGAGCTTGTGCTCATTGATCGTGCATTCGCCTGTGATAATGTGTCGCCCCCGTTTCCTGGGATGAAGCGTATGGTGTTTCTGTCGCTGCTAGCCACGGCTCGAATGGTGATTTGGACGACGCGAATGGAGGAAGTCTTGCGAGGTCAGCGTCTTTCACATCAGGATCTGATCTGTTATTTTGAGCATCAGCTCAAAATAAAGATTAGAACTGATTGGAAATGTTTGACTTCGACAGACTTCAGCAAAAGGTGGGTAAATGTGGCGAGCCTGGTTCGCTTGAACGGGGCTAATCTTGATTTTCTCTTTTAGATCTGCTGGTTACATCGGGGTGGATTCCTCTGGAACCCTCCCCTGGTTAAGCTAGTTCTCTTTTGTGTACCTAGTTAAAGTGAATGAATGTGTTCCTAGCCTGTACCCGGCTTTCTCTTTTGTTATGATCCATGTCGAGATTCCCAACCTCCCCAGTTTGTTTTGGTCTCCTTTTTATCTCGGCTGGTTCAGCCTTTTATTGTCCCATTCCGCTAATTTTTTACCCCCCTCTCCACTCCCTTAGTGAGTGTGCTTCTTGATTTCGCCGTTTGGCAGAATACAGTGGCCACTCGGTTTTTTTCTGGGATGGACGGTTCTTACTAACATTGATTATTATTTTAGTTCAAAAATTTGTTGTAATTTTAGTTTATTTTTGGGTTCATTCCCCTCCCATCATTTCATTTTTCATTAAATATTTTATATTATATTGTACATATTATTGTATATATTATATTGTACATAAATACATTTTATTGTCATGGGTTATTCTCCCTATTTTTAGGTGCCCCTTGTTAGTTTGTGGCATTGTGGTGTATGAAGGATTGGGAATAGATGGATGGGTTCTTTTGGTGACTCGGCAAATTGTAACGAGTGAATGGGTCGTGATAGTGTTTAGCTAGGTATAGGATAGTTAAGTGAGAACCAACCTCTCCCCCTCCCCTTTTAGGCCTTGTGCCATAATTTTGTATTTTATACAAAATAAATACAGTGTGCCGAGCAGCCGATGGACAAGTCAGTCGTAGACTTCCGGTGACGACCCGGAAGTAACCATTGCTCATACTACTTCTTACGACGGTTGGGATGATTAACATTTATTCTTGTATTGGATACTAATAACCTTTGTAAATACTATTTACACTGAATACAACAATTAACCTATTCCCATTGTTGAGTTATTTATTCTTACTCACGACACAACAAGGGTCCGAATTGTAACTTATAAAAATTGATAAATAACCCAAAAAAATTCACCAGAAATACTTATAGGAATCCAAGTTGTAACTTGTAAAAGTGCTAAATAACACAAAAAAACTCACCAGAAGTACTTATAGGAATCCAAATTGTAACTTGTAAAAGTGTTAAATAAACCAAAAAACTTACCAGAAGTACTTATAGGAATCCAAGTTGTAACTTGTAAAAGTGTTAAATAACCCAAACAAACTCGCCAGAAGTACTTATAGGAATCCAAGTTGTAACTTGTAAAATGTTAAATAACCCCAAAAAATGTGCCAGAAGGACTTATAGGAACCCAAGTTGTAACATGCAAAAGTGTTACATAACCCAACAAAACTCGCCAGAATTACTCATAGGGATCCAAGTTGTAACTTGTAAAAGTGTTAAATAACCCCAAAAAACTCACCAGAATTTTTTATATGAAGCCAATTTGTAACTTGTAAAATGATAAATAACCACAAAAAACTTGCCAGCAGTACTCATAGGAATCCAAGTTATAACTAGTAAAAGTTTTAAATAACCCAAACAAACTCGCCAGAAGTACTTATAGGAATCCAAGTTGTAACTTGTAAAATGTTAAATAACCCCAAAAAACTCACCAGAAGTTTTTATATCAAACCAATTTGTAACTTGTAAAAGTGTAAAATAATGCCAAAAAACTTGCCAGACGTACTTACAGGAGTCCAAGTTGTAACTTGTAAAAGTGTTAAATAATCCAACACAACTTGCTTGAAATACTTATAGTTATCCAAGTTGTAAGTTGTAAAAGTTTTAAATGACCCAAAAGGACTCACCAGAAGTACTTATAGGAATCCAAGTTGTAACTTGTAAAAGTGTTAAATAACAACAAAACGCGCCAGAGGTACACATAGGAATACAATTTGTAACTTGTAAAAGTTTTAAATAACCCCAAAAAACATGCCAGAAGTACTTATGGGAATCCAAGTTGTAACTTGTAAAAGTTTTAAATAATCCAAACAAACGCACCAGAAGTACTGATAGGAATTCAAGTTGTAACTTGTAAAAGTGTTAAATAACCCCAAAAAAAACTTGCCAGAAGTACTTATAGGAATCCAACTCGTAGCGTGTAAAAGTGTTAAATAACCCAAAACAACTCACCAGAAGTACTTATAAGAATCCAAGTGGTAACTTGTAAATGTTTTAAATAAGCCAACACAACTTGCCTGAAATACTTATAGTTATCCAAGTTGTAAGTTGTAAAAGTTTTAAATGTCCCAAAAGAAATCACCAGAAATACTTATAGGAATCCAAGTTGTAACTTGTAAAAGTGTTAAATAACCCAAAAAAACTCCCCAGAAGTACTTATAGGAATCCAACTTGTAACGTGTAACTTGCCAGAAGTACTTATGTGAATCCAGTTGTAACTTGTAAAAGTTTTAAATATTCCAAACAAACTCGCCAGAAGTACTTATAAAAATACAAGTTGTAACTTCTAAAAGTTTTAAATAACCCAACAAAACTAACCACAAGTACTTATAGGAATCCTAGTTGTAACTTGTAAAAGTTTTAAATGACCCAAAAGAACTCGCCAGAAGTACTTGTAGGAATCCAAGTTGTAACTTGTAAAAGTTTTAAATAACCCAAAGAAACTCGCCAGAAGTACTTATAGGAATCCAAGTTGTAACTTGTAAAAGTTTTAAATAACCCAAAAAGAAAAAACTCACGAGAAGCACTCACAGGAATCCAACTTTAACGTGTAAAAGTGTTAAATAACCCAAAAAACTCACCAGAAGTATTTATATCAAACCAATTTGTAACTTGTAAAAGTGTTAAATAACCCCAAAACCTTGCCAGAATTAATTATAGGAATCCAAGTTATAACTTGTAAAAGTTTTAAATGACCCAAACACACACGCCAGAAGTACTTATAGGAATCCAAGTTGTAACCTCTAAAAGTCTTAAGTAACCCAACAACACTCACCAGATGTACTTACAGGAATCCAAGTTGTAACTTGTAAAAGTGTTAAATGACCCAACAAAACTCGCCAGAAGTACTTATTGGAATCCAAGTTGTAACTTGTTAAAGTGTTAAATAACCCCCAAAAACTTGCCAGAAGTACTGATAGGAATCCAAGTTGTAACTTGTAAAAGCTTTAAATAACCCCAAAAACTTGCCAGAAGTACTTATAGGAATCCAAATTGTAACTTGTAAAAGTGTTAAGTGACCCAACAAAACTTGCCAGATGTACTTATTGGAATCCAAGTTGTAACTTGTTAAAGTGTTAAATAACCCCCAAAAACTTGTCAGAAGTACTTCTAGGATTCCAAGTTGTAACTTGTAAAAGTGTTAAATAACCCAAAAAAACTCACCAGAAACAGTTATAGGAATCCAAGTTGTAACTTTAGTGTATGGTAACATGAACGTTCCTTTTGGTACACAGCCAGACTACAAGAAAAAAAGAAGCAAAATAGGCAATTGTTTGCATTAAAAGAAAAGATTTCACAATAGAATAAAAAAATTGTTTATGAGAATTAGTCAGTCAGTTAAGTGCCACATGTGATACACACTTGGGCGATCATTCATCTTTCAAGACATGACTGACCAGGCAGAAGATTTTCCCACAGTAGTTTGCCATAACTTTCTGTGGTAGACTGGTTGCTAACCAAGGCTACAGAACTCAATTTGTCCTGTTATTTAACCCATAGCTGGAGAGAAGAGACAGAGTAATACCTTTTCCAAGGCTATTTGTGCATAAGTGAATACAATGAATTCAACTGGAATTTGAACTTTGCTCTTCAATTTCTCAGTCTGAACCAATATCCACTGCACCATCCACACATCCATAATTATAGGATTAGTAATAAATTGGAAAATATTTCCCTCATAACTGATTTTACCACATCATCTTTGCTGATCCAATCTTTAGTTTTATATTGTAGTTTAGAATAATCAATTGGAATAGAAGATTATTATATGAGAATAAAAGGAGAATGAAGAATGGCTAAAGAAAGGACCAACCACTGCCCTGGTAAGGGTCATGCAAAATTGGCTATAAAGATGCTAAATTCAAAAACTCATCCTCTTTTTTTCTTCCATGATATTATTCATGAAATAGCCTTCACCAATAACTCTAGACATTGGCATCAGGTTAGGCAAGAATAGTATATTATTCTTAAAGGAGGAAGCTTTAAATGGGACCTCTTCTTCAATAAGAACCTGAATACCTTTTCTCCTAAGCTAAGTCTGTGGACGTACATTGCCTGCAAAGTTTTCTTTTTCTTAATTTTTATTTAAATGGTACAGGTTATTGCATTTCTTTTTCTTCAAAAGCTGATGCACAGTTCATTCCAACACACATGGCTTAGCATACACTTTCAATAAATTTAGTGTTGCATCAATTTTTTTAATCATTTCTCCCCATACAAGGTGGGACCACCACTAGTGCACCGGGGATTACAGTGAGAGAAAAGACTGGGTACAGAGGGTATTGAAGAAAGGATAAAAGATGAACAGGATTCAAGAAGATAGAAGATAACAATTGAATTTGCATTTAAATTTTTAAAGGTTGTAGCTATCAGGGAAGCAAGTTAACAGAAAGGAGTTCTACAGGTGGGAAGTGTGAGAAAAGTATAGTATCATCAGATTCAAGATGTACATCAAAATCTTTTGAAGTTGTATTTTTTCTTCTTCAAAACAAGAATAAAGCATAAGTTTATGAAACCCTTAGCTTTCTCAAGCTGTGAATAGTTTAATTAAAAGAAATATGAAGCAAATTTCAAAGGGTGACCAGATTCAGTATATGTATCAAAGATTAAAAGTTAGATTTTCTTTTTTATAATTGTCACCCCAAGCAAGGCATTTTACTCTCACTGTTGAGCAGGGGTTACATAGGAGGAAAGTTATAAGAAAGAGTGATAGGTTACAGGGGGTGTCTGGAAGAGGGTAGGAGAAGGATGAGAATACTGATGAGAGTGAAGCGGACAAAGAAAGAAGCATGAGAGAGAGAGAGAGAGAGAGAGAGAGAGGATGCAAGTTAGTGATATAGGAGATGACAATTGACTTTACATTTGAATTCTTGAAGATTGTAGCTGTCGAGAAAGCAAGTAAACAGAAGAGAATTCCACAGGCGAGAAGTACAAGAGAAGAAGCTGCTGGAGTAGAATTTGCATTTACAATTTATTGGTTTCACAGTAAAAAGGTGGGACCTAGTTGCTAATCTTGTGGCTCAAGCAAATTCATGTAGGGGAGGTACCAGTGTGTTAAGTTCATCTGAGCAGAAGCCATAAAAGTATTTGTAGAAGAGACACAGGGAAGCCACATTGCGCTGATGAGAAAGTGACTGTATCCAAGCTGCCAAGTCAGGATCAATCACATTACAGATTCTCTGTTGGATTTTGTCAAGGACCCCTAGGTAGATAGCAGAAGCACCCGACCAGATATGGCCAAAACATTAAAAATACTAATAAATAAAAATAAATAAAAGAAAAAATAGAAAAAGTCTTTTTAGTTGCATTTTGATTTTCAAACCTTAAGGGAAATTTTGGCAACTCAAACTGTTACAAAATTTAATGATTGAGAAATTCTAAGAAATAAAATTCTTCATACTTATTGTTTAAAATTTTTTTTTTTTAATCATTTCACCCCAAGCAAGGCATTCCACTGCCACTATTGCGCTTGGGGCTACATAGGGGAAGGTAAATAGAAAGAGTGGTTAGATATAGGAAATGTCAGAAGGGGGGGGTGATAGATAGATGGGTGGGTGGGAAGAGTGTTTGAAAGAATGGAAGTGAGTTAGTGTGTTAGGAGGTGTCTATTGACCTTACATTTAAACTCCTGGAGATTGTAGCTGTCGGGGAAGCAGTCATGTGGAAGGGAATTCCACAGTCGGGAAGTGTGAGAAAAGAAACTGTTGGAGTAGAAGTTGCGGTTGCATTTTATTGGTTTCACTGTAAAAGGGTGGGATCTAGTTGCTAATCTAGTATCTCGTGCAAATTCGAACCTAGGGGGCACCAGTGATCTAAGTTCATCGGAGCAGAAGCCGTGAAAGTATTTATAGAAGAGACACAGGGAAGCCACATTGCGCCGGTGAGAGAGAGACTGCAGGCGGTCTGCTAAGTCGGTATCGATCACATTACAGACCCTCCGCTGTACCTTGTCGAGAAGCCCAAGGAGAATAGCAGGGGCACAGTTACATTTGTTAAAGACATTAATAAGTGGGGGTACTGAAAAGTTCTTAGACTGAGCCGCTTTCAAAAAGCTGGCAAAACAGAATTTAGGAAAATTTCTTTTTTGGTTGCACTGAACTTTTTCTATTATAAAACTAAGTTTTATCATCTTAAAAAATCTTCTGGCTATAAATTCAAGAATTGAAAACAATTATTTTCTGACAAAAAATGAATTTCAGGAAATTAATTTTTATAAATATTTTTTTAATTTTACACTTAATAATTGACATTTGGGTAAAATGCAAATTTCTCAAGATATATAACTTGTCATTCTAGGAAAATTTGTTCAGTGTTGTGTTAGACAGTTTTTTTGTCAGAATCTGTCTTACATATTTATAAATCTATCATTCTTCCAGGCTTTGAATATTCCTGCCACATCTGGTTTGGTGCTCCTGTTGTATATTTAGAGATTCTTGATAAAATCCCAAAAAGAATCTGCAATATTATTAGCAATGACATGGAATTCTGAGTTCAGTCACTTTCCCACCACCATAAGGTAGTTTCCCTACGTCTTTTCGATAAATACTTTTATGTAAATTGTTCTGATGAACTTTAGTTTATGGTACGTAGACGTTATGAATTTAAGGGTATTACTAGATTGGCAATGAGGTCTCATCATTTTAAAGTTGAATTGGTGAGATGTAACCATAAGTTATGGAAACATAAGCTTGTGGATTCTCTCCTGACTCCTTGCTTTCCAGCCAACATCTTCAAAAATTTAAATACAATGTCAGTTGCTGTCTCTTGTTTTCCTGATTCCAATTCTTTTATTGTTCTTGTTCCTTAATGTTTTCTTTTACTTGTTCTTTCACATTAATTAACCCCTTGTGTCTTAGTGGCTTTATTGCCTTGCTTAGAATGAAATGATTAAAAAAATCATTATTGCCCTTATTTATTTGCTGCTGAAATAAAGAACTCAAATCTTTAACTTACCAGATTGCTTTGTTTCTTTGAAACACAAATCTTCCAAAACAGAATTGCCATATGGGGACAGTATCTGCATGACTGCCAAATTATGTGTGTGTGTGTGTGTGTGTGTGCGTATGTGTGAATTCAAGTAGTGTTTCTTATATTATTTTTTGCAAATACCCTAGGAAAAGGTATGAATCTCTCTCTTCTCCATGCTAACTATGTGTTATATCGTAGAGAAGCCTTGGTTGGCAACCAGTATAGAAAGAATACTCTGAATTCAAAACTGGTTGGACATAAAGCTATCCAACCTACTTAGTATGGAAACAGCAGCACCACCACTTTGTGCATTGAGGTTATGGCCCTATATTTAATAGGTAGAATATATGGAACTTGAAAGAGATACAAACATAACCATCTGGCTAAAACTGCTGCATGCATAACAAAATTTGTGTTGTAATGATAAAAAATAATACATCAGTTGCAAAACTTTATTAAAACTTGTTGATTCTTTTATTACTAATAGAAGATCTCTTATTAAAACCAGCATTATTGACTGATTTGGCTTGAAAACTCAATGTTACTGAGACTCTGTAAAACACCATGAGAGGCTTTTAGAATTAATATCATAGGAAAGAAATAATATATTTTATGGAAAGCAAGGAAACAATAAAAAATCCCGACATAAAATCAGAAATGAATATGTTTCTCTCTGTTTGTATTTGTTATTTTTTATTTTTTTTGAAGAAGGATTCCAGCTCATTTCCATATTTCAACAGAAATTGTCACACTAAGATGGCTTCTCTAGAAAACATTTGATGCAATGCTACTTTTTAGTCATTAGCATTCTAAAGATTATTTAGTCTCAAATCAATCAGGTTGTCCTACAATTGTAGGTGACTCCATTTGTTGTACAAATATTATATTTGAATCTCATGGTTGTATTATCATGTCCTACTATAGCAACAGTGGAAAAAAAAACCTTGCTTAAAATTCAGAATGAGGCTACTGTAGTTGAGGAGCCAGAGTCAAAAGTAATACACACGAATATTAACGGTTAAAAAACTGACGCACTTCACTGAAGGAATAATTATCTTCCTTATATTGACTTTTCACTTCGTTTTTTTATTAAATGTAAGACAGTTACTTACAGCTAAACAATAAGGATGTTTGCTTCTACAAAGTTCCACATAGCAAATGATTTGAACATTTTTTTTGTCATAAAGTTGAAAAGCCTTGAATTCCGTTGATTCAATCACGTAAGGGTTTGTTTCGTTGGTCATAAACTTTATTGGTTCTGGGAAACTTTTGATGGGACATCTACAGAAAATTTAAAAAGAAATGTGATTTAAATACAAAAAAGTGAACAAAAAGGCATTTTTAGAAATCAAAGGTAACGTTCAATAAAAATGTGAGAAAAAAATAATAAAGAAAGAATCTTTTCAATCCAAACTGTTTCAAAACTTTCCAATTCTCATTTCTTAAATAACTAGTGACCTCGGCAACATCATCCCTATGCATTCTTATTTAATAATATGATCCACTGACAACAAAGATGATAAACATGATTCAGAATAGAGTATATTTAGTTTCATGCCTTTTCTAAAAGTATTTTAAGAAAGAAATATGTTCACAAAATAAATTTGTAGATATCAAGCAAAACCATATCAATCATTTTCATGATCAACTAAATAGCAATGTATTCAAAAGTGAGTGAACAAGTTAGGATTAAATGTTATTTTCCTCATGAAATTAAACACGACATTAAGAAAGTTGCATTTTGCTCTTGATCAACCAGATAGCAATGACATTGTAGAGAATAGAAGTGACAAATTATTCGTCATATAAGTCAATAGGAAACCAGATCAAATATGACCATGTCTATCTAACTTTAGTATAAGAGGTAAGGGAATTGAACATCTTAGTTTGTTCATAGAATAAAGTCTGATTTTAGAATCAACTTTTATTCTTGAATTAATATATTTAAATAGAGTATAAATGGGTGTGCGTTGTGGTGCATTGGATATTGGCTCGGAACAAGAAATCGGGAAGCCGAGTTCGAATTCCAGCCAAATTCATTGCATTCACTTCCATGCAAATACCTTTGGGAAAGGTATTAATCCATCTATTCCTTCCAGTTATGGGTTAAATAACAGGACAGATTGGGTTCTACAGCCTTGGCTGACAACCAATCTACCGCAGAAAGCAATGGCAACCTACGGCAGGATAATCTTCTGCCCAGTTAGTCATGTCTCTTTCGAGACATGATCACCCAAGCATGTATCACGTATGGCACTTAACTGACTGACTGATAAATGGGTGAAAATAGGAATGCTAATTTTTAAAGGATTCTATTCTCTTACATAAAAAATAATAGTAAATGGCAACTGGCACTTTTTCAAACATCTTAATTTTTTGAGCCAAAAGACTTCATTGCAAAGAAGATTCATTTTTAATATAAAAAAAGATAAGAAATAACAGAAATAATTCATTTTTAATATAAAAAAAGATAAGAAATAACAGAAATAATTCATTTTTAATATAAAAAAAGATAAGAAATAACAGAAATAATAACAATTTTAAAAAGTTGATAATTATGATTTGTAACAAAACCTTTGAAAGTTGTACAGGTGTTATCAGGTGGTGATGTCAATTTGCATCCTCTTCTCTGGTCTAACAGGTCACAACTACCTGACAGGCATAATTCTACCTGCTTATATTGAGGTATCTCAGATTGGCTTGAGTGAGGTTAATTTGACTATCAAAAACCCCTAATTTATCATTTTCCACTCTCTCCAAATTTGGCTGATTTAAAAACCTACTTTGTTTTTTTTTTTGGTCAGAATCCATCTTGCAGATTTATAGATCTACCATTTGTTCATACATTGGATATTATTGCAATATCTAGTCAGGTACTCCTGCTATGCATGTCAAGGCTCTCAATAAAATCAAAAGGAGGATCTACAATGTAATTGATCTTGATATAGCATCTTGACTTCAGTCACTTTCTCACCAATGGGATCTGGCTTCCCTCTGTCTTTTCTCAAATGTTTTCATGGCTTCTGTTCTGTTGAGCTTCTTTTCCTGGTGCCCCATCCCCATGAATTTACTTGTTCTACTAGATTGGCAATTAGGTCCTACTCTCTTAACATCCAAATAGTAAAATGTAACTACCACTTCTACTCTTAACAGTTTCTTTTCTTGCCCTTTCAACCTGTGGAACTCCCTTCCATATACTTACTTCCCTGATAGCTACAATCACCAAAAGATTAAGTGCAATGTCAATTACCATTTTCAATCTCCTTAATCCCCATCTTTCTCTTATCCTTTCTTCGACATCCCCAGTAACTTGATTATTAAAAAAGTTTTTCTCATGCTCATTGGTTAACATGACCACTACTGTGAATTATACTTTGCAAGACTTACATTGGTTGCTGTTGACATTTTCAAATCACCATGAAATATTTGCCCATAGCATTTGTGTTATAAACATATCTGGTCGGGTGCCCCTGCTGCTCTCCTTGGGCTTCTTGACAAAATACAAAGGAGGATCTGTAACGTGGTTGATACTGACTTGGCAGACCGGCTGCAGCCGCTCTCTCACCAGCGTGATGTGGCTTCCCTGTGCCTCTTCTACAAGTACTTTCATGGCTTTTGCTCTGATGAACTTAGATCACTGGTGCCGCCTAAGCACGAATTTACACGAGATACTAGATTAGCAACTAGGTCCCACCCTTTTACAGTTAAACAAATAAGATGTAACTGTAAATTCTACTCCAACAGCTTCTTTTCTCACGCTTCCCGCCTGTGGAACTCCCTTCCACAAGTCTGCTTTCCCGACAGTTACAATCTCCAGGTGTTTAAATGTAGGGTCAATAGACACCTCCTATCACACTAACTCCCAACTATTCTCACAACACTCTCATCTACCCAACCCTCATTCTCGGTGTCCTTACCCGCCTATCACCCACCCTCTGTCATTTCCTATATTTAACCAGCCTTTCTCCACTCTACGTAGCCCCCTGCACAGTAGTGGCAGTGACATGCCTTGCTCGGGGTGAAACGTTTATAAAAAAAAAAAAAAAACTGCCATACAATGTGACATGTTTCTTATTATTTTATTACATTGTGTAATAAGTTTCAATTCATCCTTGAAAATAGCTATAAGTATAGCTAAAAGCACTTGGATAATTAAAACATTCAGACAATTTTTATATAATTTATGTATTGAAAAGAAAAAAATTATAAAATCACATGAAAAAAGCACCTTGTGTGTCATTTTTAATGAAATGTGCATAAAAGAGGGATTACTGCCTTCTTCGAAATAATTAAATAACATTTTTCCAAAGGCAGCAAACTATCCAAAATCAGCAAAAACACAGTCAAAATCAGCTACAGCTGCATGGATAACATGAAGAAAATAATACTCAACAAAACCAATAACAACTACAACAGCATAAACCAACAAAACAACACCAATAAATGTAATTATTGAAACAAGGATAATGGTCCATTTAGCAACAAATGTCAAAATAACAAAAATATCTATAAAGCTATTCTAACAAATAATATTCACACAGAAGAAAAAAAATACATAGGAGCCACAGAAACAACATTTCAAGAAAGATTTACCAATCACAAAATATTATCAAAATTTCTATGGAGCCAAGAAGAAAATGGAAAATCATAAAAAGAGTGACCCGTACAATAACAATAGCAGAAATTGCAAACAACCAGTTAGACATGGGCACACAAGTATGCAAGTACACAGCATACACATACATACATAAAAACATTCAACTTTCACCTTGAAAGCCAAGCAGTCAACACATCACAAAATAAAAAAAATCACCAAAAATTTAGCACTCCATGAAAAAAGGCAGAAAAACAGAAGATAACAAAAGAAAATAAAAAAAGTAAGAGAAATAAAAAAGAGAAAATAACCTGATAACATGACATTCATCAAGAAAAAAAAATCACACCTTCCCAGACTTATACACAAAAGTAACAAATAACATCAATTCAACAATATATAAACAAATATTGAAACATATCAGCAGAAAAACCAGACAAGCCCTGATGAGTGAGAGCATTCTTATACATTCACAAAACTCTGAAGTCAGCATGACAGAAGTGTTATATATTTATATATTTATACTAATAATATACATATATATTTATACTAATAATACACGCACATATATTTAAGTACTTATACTAATAATATATATATATATATATATATATATATATATATATACTAATAAATATATGTACTTATATATATTTTTCTAAGCATATATTGTTAAATATGTCAAACAAAGAATATTTATTATGTTTAATCATAAGACATTCTAAACATTGTATTTTGGCTTTAATTTCAGGTGAAAATAAAGACAAAAATTGTCAATAACACAATAATACTCACACACACACACACACACACACACACACACACACACACACACACACACACACACACACAGAGTAAAAAGACCCTTCAGATATTGGATGCCATCTACATTAAATCAAAGCAACCCACACTCAATAAAATCATATCAAGTCTAGTCTCAACGAATTACATTGCATTTAAACAGATGGTTTCGTTAACTTTTCAGTTTCTTATGTGGTGTGATGTCATAGAACCGCATTACAAATTTACAAACTGCATCTGCTATTTGGTGACTGTTATCATCGCATAGCAATGTTTTATGTCAGCACAAGATAATATCTTTGATGGTGGATGTCTTTATGTTAATGTCTCTGTAACCTCTCTGAAGAGGGCTCGTGTGAGCCAAAAGCTTAGAATCAGCATAATAAAAAATATCCAAATGTTGGACAATTTTTGTCTTCACCTTAAATTAAAGCCAAAATATGATGTTTAGAATGGTTTATGATTAAACATAATAGACATTCATTGTCTGTTATATTTAACAATATATGTTTAGATAAGCATGGCAAAGCTAGATAGGCTTATGGCCTATCACGTTGAATACACCGGTTCTTGCACGATCACCGCAGTTAAGCAACGTTGAGCCTGGTCAGTGCTTAGATGGGTGATCACTTGGCAATACCAGGTGCTGTAAGCGTATAGTGACAGATGTGCGTTGTGGTGCAGTGGATATCGGCTCGGAAAGAGAAATCAGTGAGCCGAGTTTGAATTCCAGTTGAATACCCTGCATTCACTTAAGCACTGGTACCCTTGGGAAAGGTATTAATCCATCCATTCCCTCCAGTTATGGGTTAAATAACAAGGGTAGGACTTGGGGACCCTGCTCTTAAAAACAAATCCCAATGGATCGTGAAAAAGAAAAATGTTGTAAAAATAAAATAACCTTACCCAAAATCATTGGTTATGACCTTAAATGATCCCATAAGGATTAATAGGTCGTTAAGCCTAAAAAACAAACAAACAAACAAAGCTAGATCTGTTGCCCTAGATGTCTCCAAAGCATTTGACATAAATTTGGCTAAAAATTACTACCCCCATCAGCAAACAAGACATCAACATCAACAAACAGGCCCAAAAATCTATTTTATGATGAATACCTGTGGATGAGAAAAACAACCCTCATTTCTCCATTACTAAAGTGTCATATGATTCTGTAAAGGCCTGCAATTTGGTTAGACTTTTTTTTGCTCTGGAATATTAGGCACATCTTTGATTAATGTAACATCAGACTTTACCAAGACTGATAATCCTCCATAAAACTAGTCCACAAAACATGGACAAACTCAGAAAGGATCTAATAAAATTTTTCAAAGACCAGGATCTTAATATTACCACCATCGCTAACACTAAAGCCGTAAATTTCTTAGATGTTACCTTCAAACTGAACAATGGTCTGTACAAACCGTACACTAAGGACTCATATAACCATAAATACATCAATAGAGAATCAAATCACTCCATGAAACTCCAATTTTGTTTAAGTACCAACTCTAGCAATAAGGAAATTTTTGACAATTGTAAAATTAAATACATTAATGCTTTAGAAAAAAGTAAACTCAGCCCTAATTTAGAATACTCCGTTACAAACAAGGTAGGCAGAAATAAGCAGAAATGACATATATGTAACATTATTTGGTTTAACCCAGCCTTCATCCATAATGTCCAAACTAACATTGGTAAATTCTTCCTAAGCTTAATTCTCAAACATTTCTACCATTTACCCACACTAAACAGTCTGAACAAAGCCAGGACACTCAAACCCCCAGTTATGATGACTTGTAACTTTGAACTTGCCCAAACATCGAATACTTCTGAAAGAGAACCCTCTGCCCAATTTCACTCACAGGGCTTGGGTCAACCCGTGGCATGGTTTTCAGGCATTTTCCAAAGGTGTCACACATTGGAATTGCCTCCTCCAGACCAATAATATCAAGAGGTGACCTTCCTGACAAATTGACCATAGTGAGATTTGAACTCTGGCTTCATGGTCAGAAAGTAAACATTCTAACCACTCAGTCACATGCCCATATGTATATATATATATATATATATATATATATATATATATATCCGAGTGAATACAGAATGAAGAAAGAATTCTTACAACGTCCAAAAACATTAATTTAAAACAGTACTCGATATATATAGAGCTGTGAATATTTATTATAAATTATATTTTAGAACATGTACATAATGTACATAATAGGATGTGCCTTGTGGTACAGTGGATATCGGCTCGGAACGAGAAACCGGGGAAGCCGAGTTCGAATTCCAGTTGAATCCATTGTATTCACTTACGCACAAATACCCTTGGGAAAGGTATTAATCCGTCTCTTCCTTCCAGTTATGGGTTAAATAGCAGGACAGATTGGGTTCTATAGCCTTGGTCGGCAACCAGTCTACCGCAGAAAGCAATGGCAACCTACTGCGGGATAATCTTCTGCCCAGTCAGTCATGTCTCTTTCGAGACATGGTTGCCCAAGCGTGTATCACGTATGGCACTTAACTGACTGACATAATTTTTCTATATATATCCAAGACTGACAAAGGTACGTTTGTTTCGACATTAAGACTTCAATGTCTCATCAGGCGGTGTGTAAAGTAATGGAAAGACTCTTTCCTTATATTTGTTTAGTTTTGTTAGAGGTGTTGGTGGGGGTTAGTGATAGGGGAATAAGTCTATGACCATTGGAATTTTTGGAGAGGGTGTTTTTTAAAGTGGTTGATTAATGAGATTCTTTGATTTCTAGACAGATTTAACCTTGTAAGTTTTTATTATCTACTGACCAGACAATATCCTTTGGATTTCTTTGAAGAGCCGGTAATGGGTAGTGCCAAATATTTTTATTTTAGCAGAGTTTGTATAATTAATGTAAGTTTGTATATTTAATCTTAACTTTGGATTTAGGGAATATATTTTTTCTATTAAATTTTTAATTTTTAATTATTAATTAGATCATAGTTTGGAAACAGTTTTTTCTATTAAATTTTAAATTTTAAATTTCTATTCTTAGTCAATTTTGTATGTGGTAGGAGTTTAGTGATAAGGAAACAAGTACTGCTGACTGACCTTTAGAATTTTGGTGTGGGGAGTGTAAGTTTTATTTATATATATCTTATGACTAGACTATATCTTTTAGGATTCCTTAGAGGAACAGGTTAGGGGTGGGATGCATATTCAGTACAGAATATTTTTTATATATATAAGTAGGTTTTTTGTAAATAATCTAAATTTGTATATTTAATCATAATTTTGGATTTAGGAAGTCAATTTTTTCAATAAATTTTAAATCTTAATTAGATCACAGTTTGGAAACTGATTTTTTCTATTAAATTTCAAATTTTAATCATATCACCGTTTGTGGTAGAATTTAATGTAAGAAGTAAATTTTAATGTTAGGGTTCTTTAGGTATTAGATAAACGCAGGTAATAAGTACATAATAAGTGGAATTTTATGCAGAGGAAAAGTAGAATGTTTGTATTGGGTAATAGGTGGGTAGGTAATAGGTGTGTTTGTATTTAAGGTAATAGTTGAAGTTTTGTGTGTATTAAGGACAGTATATAAAATTAATCTAATTATGGCTATTAACCTTACTTTATAATTTAGTAAATCGATTACTTCTATAAAATTCTTAATTTTATTTAGAGAAAAATTTCTAATTTAATTATATTAAACCTTACTTTAGAATTTAGTAATTCGATATTTCTATAGAATTTTTTTTTTTATATGGGGTCTTAGCACTGGCTATTGTCATATTTTTTTAGCATGATTGTAATGTTAGTTCTCTAATGTGCTTGCAGTTTACTGTGGTTTCATGCCTCTGGTTTAAAAGCTTGTTACTGTTCATATATTTAAGGATCTCAATTTTTTCATGAAGACAGAGGAAACATGGTTCCTTTATAGATTTGGCTGTTCTTGCTTAAGGATTTTCCATTTAACTTTAGGCATTTTATTGACTTCAACTACAGCCTCCAGACAAATTTGAGATTTCCTACAACTCTTCTGGATGGTCTTCTTGTTTAAGTTGGTGACTGCTGCCATAATCCTTGCCTTCAGTTCATATTCAAGAAGTTTTGTGGGTCTCTCACTCAACTGCAATCCATACAAAATAATCAAAGGGGAATTAGGTAGCCAGGTGTTAAGAGGTGAAGTGGTTGCAGAAATCATCTGACAGACATGATTGGGTTCTCTTGTTTGTGTGGCATGGTGCAGAGTCCTGTTGCCAGGCATAGGGTTTTCCAGCAACCACCCTCTTGATCCACAAACGTACCTTTGTCGGTCATGGATATATATAGAAAAATTATGTACATGTTCTAAAATATAATTTATAATAAAATAATATATATATATATATATATATATATATATATATATATATATATAATAATGATATTTATTAATAAATTATAACATTGATATGTTATAATATCACTACAAAAGTAGCTATTTTGTTTCGACACTTTTTGTGTCTTTTCAAGTGATGTTGTTATTTCGAAATGAATGGCTTTAAAGGGTTAAGAACAAGCAAGACCACTTTCATCAGGGAGGCATTATTGTATGTACAATGTGGACCAATCAGAGTAAAGCAACTTTTACTTTGGAGAATATGTGGGAAGACTTAAAATTAATCTTGGTGGGCATTGGTATTAAAATTTTATAAAATTAAGATCAGCATTATTAATTAACTATTATATCTACTATATTTTTGTTGCTAAAAAAAAAAAAAACAAAAAAAAACTATATATATATATATATATTTTAACAATTTTGTACATTTAGAAAATTATTCATATTTTAGACGGAGGAGAGAAAAAGAAGGCATACATGAATAAACTTACAAACATTCACATATGGAGAAATATTCACAAACATTAGTGAGAAAAAACATATACATAGTAATACACCCATGTATATATACATACACAAATTTCAAAATTTAGTCTTTATCGAGATGTCAATTTGTCTGTTAACTTTTAGGCAGACTAAATTGCTACATATTGGATACAGTCACGGCGGATTCATAAAATCACTGGCCTCATATGAATGGGGTCAGGATAGACATAATCATATTTCAATGCATGAACACATAAGCGGGAATAATACCTACGCAAAAACATAAAACAAACTTAAATGCGTATGCATGTGCAAAACGTCATACATATATATATATATATAGAGAGAGAGAGTTCAATCAATACTGTTCATATGAAGTTATGACTGTAAGCCTCGGTTGTTTAGCTCGCGTGTGCGTGTGTCTCTGCGCATGTCAATGGTTGTATATATGTAAAATTATGTCTGTGTATGCGTAAGAGGCGTCATGACAAAAATACATATTCCCACCAAAGTCAATTCCACCTTCAACAAAAGTTCATCAATATACGTATCTCCGTATATACATCCAGTATTTTGAAATAAAATTAAAACAGTTAGTTAGACGATCAAAAAAAGCATGAAACTTAAGAAATCTATCTATCTATCTATCTATCTATCTATCTATCTATCTATCTATCTATCTATCTATCTATCTATCTGTCTGTCTGTCTGTCTCTCTGTCCATACATACGTACAGATATAAATATATATACACACTTACAAATATATACAGAAATATACATAAATATAAATACATACACAGAAATATACACAAATATATATATATATATATATACATATATATGCATATACATATACACACACACACATACAAATATATACGTATTACATATATATATATATATATATATATAAACACATACATACACACACATACGCAAACAAACATATATATAGAAACATGGACACTTTAACAAACATATATACATGTGCGGACATATACCCAAATATACAGACATACACAAACACCTGCATGTACACATATATACACACACATATATACACACACATATATACACACACATACACATACATATATATATACATATATGATCGTATAATACGTTTTTAATTCATATTTGGAAATCACTTGTTTCTGATGAAGGACCGAGGGCGGTCAGAAATATAAAACAATAATAAAATATGTATATATACATACACACATATACACATATACACATATATACACACGTACACATATACATACACACACACACACACACACATATATATATATATATATATATATACATTTTCAAATTCGAAATGTTTTTTAAAAATTCCTTCCCATACACACATATACATATACAAAAATATACAGACAAACATGTAAAGCCTACACACATATACAGATGAGCACAAATATCTACAAAAAAAAAAAAAATATATATATATATACAAATCAGTAATTAAAGCAAATCTCAATATGTCTACAAGCACAAAAGGACAAATGTACACTTATACATACATACGCACAAAAATATATACATACATATATATACATACGCACACACATACACATATACTTATACACATACATACACATATATACATACATGCATATACAAACACATACAAACACGTACATACATAAAAATATATATATATACATAGATACATAAACTAATATTTAAATATTAATTTGCCTATATCCGATGGGTACCTCCACCCGACCTAGACGCCCCAATAATAACCTCCCCAGATACACAATCAAGCACATATCAACACAACAAAAACCTACAAGCAAAGAATCCAATACCGAACGCCAACCCAAATAGCCATGAGGCACTCAGTCCGACATCGATCATTGCGTCAAAACATGGCAGAAACTATACCAATATAAGTCATTCGGCCGGAGTGTAACACGTTTCACTATAGTAACGACTGACAGACCAACAAATAATAACCATCATACTCGAGGCCAACATCTCACATAATTTCTTAACTATTTATAAATTCCCCTGCCTTGCAAAAACCAATGTCGGGCAGAAGCACCACACAGCCACACAACCCGCCTAACAATATTAGGTCTAATGGCTGGCAAAAATAGTATAGTATATGACGAACAAAGTACCCAGCAGAGTTAACCAGAACGTCCAACCCGAATAGAAACACCCATCAAAAAGACAGTTGAGGATATTTTTCTTAATTACTTGAAAATTACAGCCCGTATTTTAATGTAAATGCTGAACTATGCTTACAATGAACTGTGAGCTCATTCCTCTGGTTTAACAGTTTAACCTTATCCCTAAATATGATAATTTCTAATTTTTCGTTGAGACAGAGGTAGCAAGGTGCACGGAGAGAGTTACAAATTCGGGCCTTATGGGCACATGACAGAGTGGTTAGAATGTTTAATTCCTTTTTATTTTGTCCAATTTTAATTTATCTATATAGAAATATTACTTAAGTATTGATGCCATCTTGGATTTATTCAAATTAAATTTCCTATAAATTTTAATATTCCTTATAATAGTTGTTTTTCTTCTCTTTAGCCACATAATTTACTTATATTTTAGATTAATTTCTCATTCTTTTATTCCATTTTATTCCTGAGGTAAATTTTTAATGTAATTATTTTGATATTAACATTATTTGGGCCCTGTTTTGGATTGAAACAGAACAAATTTTAAAAGGCCAGATGAAGACTGACACCTTGCTTTTCTATATCCATATTTTATATTTAATTTTTTTTTCCTGTTAATTTATGTTTTTTAACTTCTCTCACCTCCATTTTGCAGCTTTTTCATTTTGTCTGCCAATCAGAGATGCTTTTGCTTCCTCTTTCTCCCTTTTCTCTTCTCTCTTTTCCTTTCTTCCTCTCCTTCCTAAACATTTCAACACCCCCCCCCCCATAAGTCATACTAAGAAAACAATTTTCAACATCGAACCCCTTCATCACATGCTGATCTGGTTAACCTACAGGAAGTTACACATTGAACACTTTATTCAATCAATGGGATTATGTTGTTCTTATTCCCTTGCCTCAACTGGATTGAATAAATGGTTCAGTTTGGAATTCTCTGTAGGTTACCTGGATCAACATACACTTGATGAAACATTATAATAACAGCAACAAAAATGAGGACAATAGCTGACATGTAAATTATGTAAAAAAAAAAATGATAACTTCTCATTCCAGAAATTCAAACAGAAAAGAAATTAATTAAGTTGAGAAATGAACTGAAAATCCATCTCTTGTCTTTGGTTTGCATATCATCAAGAAAATGAGACCAGAAAATAGAAGAATAACAACTTTTACTTGTTCATTCTCATAAAATAGATCATTAAATTATTCTCATAAAAGACATTCTTATTTTTTTTAATAATCACTTTACCCCAAGCAAGGCAGGGCTGCCACTAGTGTGCAAGGGGTTACAGTGAGAGAAAAACAAGGTACAGGTGATGTCGAAGAAAGATAAGACGGGTGGGATTCAAGAAGATAGAAGATGACAATTGACATTGAATTTAAACTTTTGAAGATTGTAGTTATCAGAGAAGCAAGCAAACAGAAGAGAGTTTCACAAATGGGAAGTACAAGAAAAGAAACTGATTGTGTAGAAGAAGTGGTTACATTTAACTATTTTCATGGTAAAATGGTGGAACCAAGATGTCAGTCTTGTAGCATGCATAAATACATGTGGTTGGTGAACCAGGGTAAAAAGCTCATCAGAGCAGTTGCCATGGAATTACTTGGAGAAAAGACAGCGGGAAGCCACATGATGTCAGTGAGAAAGTGACTGAAGGGAAGCTGAAAAGTCAGGATCAATTTTGTCAAGAACCTTAAGATGAAAAGCAGGAGCACCCGACCAGATATGTTGACAGTATTCAATGCACAGATGAATAGTAGATTTATAAATGTGTAAAATGGATTCTGATGAGATAAGCTTCCTGGGCCAACACAGTGACCCAACCTTTGTAGCAGTTGATGCTGTTATAGATTCAATATAATAATTCCATTTGACATCATTTTAGAGAATGATGCCAAGGAGGTGCAGAGTGTTACTCTCTAAGAGACTAGCATCATCCATTCATGATAGTCAAAAAAGTTTCTTTATGGTGGTTAAAGGAGAGCAGCTTCATTTTGGAGGCAGATTAGTGGGCATTTTGAAAGGCATCAGCCATGTTTACTTTGTCAGCCTTGGTGAATTTCTTAATGAGACTGGAATAAATGGTGGTATCATCTGTATAAATACCTACTTGGGAACTGATTACACCAAGAAGATTATTGATGAAGATCAGAAAAAGCATAGGACCTAAGATAGAGCCTTGAGGGATGCCCACATTTGTATGAAAGGATTCAAAACAACCTTCATTTGCAACTTGCTCTTAGACAATAAATACTTAAAATATTCACGTAAAATATTCTTATGAAATATATACTTACCTATTCTTATAAAATATGTACTTATTTATTCTTATAAAATATGTATTTACCTATTCTTATAAAATATGTACTTACTTATTCTTATAAAATATGTACTTACCTATTTGTTATGAACCAGGTTAAGGTCCAAAAAGAACAACGCGACCACAAGGGTAGATATAACAAGTATATATTAACAAGAAATAGCAATACAAAATGTGGAAGGTGTTAGTATGACTGTCAGTCTGGTTTTGAGTGAACTACTACCAACTTGTCTCCCTCTCTCTTGAGAAGCATAGTATATATAGTGTTAGGAAGAGTTCATTCTGGAGATATAGATAAGAACCCATGACACCCTTTTTCAAGCTTTTACCTCGCAGAGGCCTTTAATATTTCTTCCTCTTCGGATTAATCATCAAAGGCTCTGTAAATTTTCTTTTTCTGCTAGATTTCCATGGTTCTGAAACTGCTTGAGGCTTTGCATATCAAATGTGTCAAATATTGTGTCCATTACTTCTTCCTCTTCCTGAGGTAGACTGTTAAAATCCTCTAACAGCCACTTTCTGATGTGATTTAAATGCCTTTTATGTGAGAACTTCAGACCCTGAATTATGTAAATCATGTTCCTGATCTGTTTCTCTATTGTATCTGGCTCCCAATAGGATGTGTTGTTTTTGAACATTTTAAAAAATCTTTCTTCCCTGGGTTAAATTTTCTATTCGGTACAAATGATGTTGGTGATTGCTTTGTCTGTTTCAGCAATAACTTGTCGAATACCGATCTAATTTTTTGGGTAAGCATTACTTCTGCTGGCAATAGTGCTGATGACGTAGTACTGTTCGGTGTAATTCTATACTCTTGCAAGAATTGTTGTAATGCCTTTTCTGTTAGTACGCCATAAGCTTTCCTTAGTGCTCTTTTTAGTGTATCTACAAACCTTTCCTCTTGACTGTTTGACCTTGGGTGATATGGCGGAGATTTGATGTGTTTCACCTGAAAGGTTTCACAAAATTCTTAAAAGTCTGCAGATGTAAATTGTGTCGCATTATCAATGACTAGACAATCCACCACTTCGAAGCGAGTAAACAGCTTGTGGAGGCAATTTATTGTCATCTCAGAAGTATGTTTTCTACAATGAAATACTTCTGGCCATTTGCTGTAACTGTCTACTACAATCAAGTAATAGAAGCCCTCTAATGGACATGCGAAATCTGCATGGATTCTTGACCACGGTCAATCTGTCTTAGGCCATGGCTTATGAGTGATCGGGGGTGCCTTGGCTGCCTAAGGAACAGCCCTTGCATTTGTCCACCATATGTACAATATCTTAATCCATGTTTGGCCAGTACACATAACTTTGCATTAAGGATTTCATTCTGTTCTTTCTTGGTGGCCCCTGTGGAAATCCTTCAGGACTCTCCTTTGTAGCATTTTCAGGATTGCTACTCTTTCATTATATAGCAGAACATTATCACATAACAAAAACCTCTCTGAGATATACTTAACTTTTTCTGCAATTTTTGTTTTCATTTTCTTTATAAATTTATCATTCACTGCTTTGTTTCTTATTTCCTGTAATGTGACGGGGAGGTCTTGAATTGTACTGCATAATGATGTTCTAAATATCTCTCTCATATCGTAAAGCTGCAATTACGGAATCTTCTTACGGCTCTGTTTTCTTTGATACTAGTCTCGAAAGGCTGTCTACATGCCCGATTTTGTTTGATGGAAGATACTCTAATATGAAGTTATAATTTAATAGAATTGTTCCCCATCTTAGTAATGTATTAGCAGTGTAGACAGGTAGGCTTTTTATGATCCAAATGTTTTCAGTAACGGCTTGTGGTCCGTCTGTAACATCAAGAAATTGCTGTAAATATATCTGTGGAATCTCATAACTGCAAAAATAATCCTCAATGCTTCCTTTTCGATTGGCGAGTAATTTTTTTCAGCTGGTAGTAACGTTATCGATGCATGTGCAATGGATTTTAGTGTCCCAGCTGGCATTTTATGAAGTATACATGCACCAACACCATAGGAACTCGCGTCACTCACGACTATAGTTTCCAATTTTGGATCATAATGCGTTAAAAATAAATCTGCTGTTAGTGTCTTAATGATTTTGTCGAAAGTTTTCTGACTTTCGGATGACCATTCCCAAACTTTTTCCTTCTTCAACAGTTCGTTTAGAGGTGTGTAATTTGTGCATGTTAGGTATAAACTCTTGATAAATAATTTACTAAGCCCAAAAAGCTTTGTAACTTGGCTATATTTTTGGAGCCGGCATGATTTTTATTGTCGTGGCTCTTCCTGGGTCTGGTCTTCTTCCTTCTTTGTCAATAATATGGCCCAGGTACTTTATTTCCTTCATAAAGAAGTCACATTTAGTTTTCTTTATCTTAAAGCCGTAATTTTGTATCTGTGTGAAGACCTCTTGAACGTGTTCCCAGTGTTGTTCAATATTTTTGCTATTTATCAGGATGTCATCAAGGTATGCAATCGTGAAATCCAGTCCACCTAGCATAGTGTCTATTATTTGCTGAAATATTGCCGGCATGACCTTGATCCTGAATGCTAATCTCTGGAACTTAACCCTCTATGAGTGTTTATGCACAACAACCTTGAGCTTTCCTCGTCTTCTGGTATTTGTAGGTATGCTTTGCTCAAGTCTATCTTTGAGAAAAATTTTCCTCTGTTCAACTTTGTGAATACTTCTTGTGGACTCGGGAGAGGATAGTGATAATCTTTAATCACTGCATTTAATTCTGCAGAGAAGTCAGCGCATACTCATATCTCCCCCAATTCTTTTTCCTGTAGACCATAGGTGCAACCCATTAACTATATTCTACCTTTGCCAATATACCAGTTTCCACGAGTCTATCCGACTCTTTGTCTATCTTTTCTAATGATGCAAAAGGTACATTTCTTCTTGAAAATGGGTTGTACATTTTCTTTTAGTTCGATTTTGGCCGCCATTTTTTTCACCCCTCCAAGGTCGGCTGAAAATATGTTGGGGAAACTCTCCTTTAATTTTATCTTCAATTTCTCTGCTTCGGTTGATAAACTTTCCACTTTTTGGCAGAACATATTTATCGGTAAATTCCAGAAGTCAAATTTCTGCATCCAGTCAGTTCCGAATAAATTTTCTGTATTTTTTAGAACAAACATCTTTAATTTCTTGGTCCTCCCATTAAACATCACATTTGTGATAATCTCCCCCTCAAATTTGATTTTTTTTCCTTTTACTGACCTGGTTATTTTATCTATTCTCAACATGGTCAGTTTGTTTAATTTCCCCCATGTATGTAATGGTTAAATCTGATCCAGAATCCAATTGTATTCTGATTTTTTTGTTTAACATTTTCACTTGTAGGTACTTTCGTATATTTATCTCGTCCGTTTGGTCAGTTCTAGTGGCTCTCACTCAACTTTTGTTTTCTTTCTTTGTTCTACAGTGTGAACTTTTATTTCCCACTTTATTGCATGACAGACAAGTCTCATAGGAGTATGGACAATCTTTGTATCAATGCAGAGTTCCACAGCAAAAGCATGAACTGGGTGGTGGTGTTTTCTTCTGAGGTTACATTTGACTTTTTGTAATAAATTAATTGGTTTAGTTTGTTTGTGGGTAGGGGTGAAAATGTGTTTTTCGTAGTACTTTTTGTATGTGAGCGACGCCAGACTCTTCGATATCTTTTGAGTCCTTTTTTACGCTCATACATCTCAGTTAATTTTTGTGGTGTCAGTTCTGATTCACTCTCAAGTTTTTTTTAGAATTCTCCATCTGATCTACGCGTCTTTAGTCAAAACCAGGCCTTGGACAAGTATCAAACATTTAAAATTATCAACGTTGAGTTCAGATAACTTAAAGTCATCGCAGTGTTTATTTACTACGAAAGCGACTGTTATATAGTCTTCACCATCCATTTTTGTTAAATTTAAACATTTCCATCTTTTGTGGAACAGCAAAATTTTCGGACTGAATAATTCCGTTAAAAGTTTCATGGCTTCCCCGAAAGTCAACTCATTCATTTTCCTCAGTAGGGTGAAGACTACGAATTTAGTATGTTCATTTGACCCTAGTTTCCTAAGTAGTAGACGCCCCTTTTTTTGTGTGTGTCTGACCATTTCTTGCAATCAATCTCATATAAATCTTCATATCTTCTGAAGTAAGCTGCAAAGGTTTTGTCTTCGTCAGGTGTATAAGTGAAGTCTTTGATTGAGCTCCATATAGCATTTTGCGAGAATGCTGATTCATTTTCAGAAATTTGCCCGTTATTTGTCACTGTTCGTAGTAGTAATTCTTATAGTTTGAGTTGCTTTTCTTCATTTTTCTGTTGAATTTCTAATTGTTTCTCTTTGAGCCTAATCTGCCTTTCCTCATTTTTTTGTTGCTGATTGAATTGCATTTTCATTAGTTCCAACATGGTTGTCTTAAAGTCCTCCATATTTACAACGGAATTTAATTATAACACAAGCTATTTGTTGCCACAAGGAGAGGAGAAAAAAAACTCACTTTTTTTCCTTTCTTTTTTTTTTTCACAATATGTTATTCACGTACATAAGCTTTATAGTTACGGTGGTCAAAAAGCAAAAAATTTCCCTTTTCTTATTCAGAAAAAATAGTGACTATTTTATTTCTTCTTTGCACAAGGAAGAAAAACAAAAAAAATCATATTGGTTAAAGAAAAAAATCAAATTACAGGTTTTTTTTTTCCTTTCTTGTTACGCCGTTTACCCTGTTTTTGCTCCTCTGTGTTTTGCATTTACGGTTTTCGAAAATCATTGTTGTGAATACTGGTCGCTTTTTTTTGTGTGAAAAATTGTTTCTTAAGAACTTTGTAGCTAGTTTTGTGCACTTGAGTAAAAGATTTTTTCATTTTTCTCAGTGTAGAATTCAGGTCTTTGTTGCCCGTTGTTCTGGAAACTTGGTGAAAAAAATTTTTTTTTTCCTGTGTAGAATTTGATTACTGTTATGGTTGACAAGTAGAATCTGTTTCTTTATATCTTCATCACTACTGTTATGGCTGGTGTCCAAAATGGTTTTTTCTTTTATCTTTGCATAGAATCCGTTTCTTCAGTATCTTAGTCACCACTGTTATGGGCGACTGATGGCCAAAAAATTTTTTCTTCTGTCCTCTGCGTAGAATCCGTTTTTTCAATATCTTCGTCGCCACTGTTATGGACCAGGTTAAGGTCTGAAAAGAACAGCACGACCACAAGAGTAGACATAACAAATATATATTAGCAAGAAATAACACTACAAAATATGGAAAGTGTTAGTATGACTGTCAGTCCGGTTTTGAGTGAACTACTACTAACTCGACCCCCTCTCTCTTGAGAGGTGTAGTATACATAGTGTTAGGAAGAGTTCATTCTGGAGTTATAGGTAAGGACCCATGACACTATTCTTATAAAATATGTACTTACCTATGTGACTGAATGAGAATTAGGAGATGTAGTATAAAAAAAACTGTTGCACATGGCGGTGCTACATCTGATTGAACGCCTTCTTGCAAACTCAAATGAATGCCTTCTTGCGAACCCAAATGAACGCACAACTCTTTAGAATGAACAGCTTATGACAGCGAATGAGCAAACAACTGACGAACGACTGATCGCAATGGCTTCTGCTGCCCAAACTGACAAATGACTCGGGTGTCCTCTTCTTATAGTTCTTGGTCAAGTCCATTATGGTACTTCGATGTGTACCCGGCGAAAGCACACACACGCAGTTCGAGGATGCTTCCGCACATGCTCATTACAATAAAACAATTCTTATAAAATATGTACTTACCTATTCCTATAAAATATGTACTTACTTATTATTATAAAATGTGTCGGAGGTGTTCTTATGAAAGCCATCTTGAAAAAAGCACAAAGTGACTCGGCCACGTTGAACTACAGAAAATGGTAAACAAAGAGACAAGTCAATATTAAAATCAAGTTGAATAAAATTTTGTCAAAAACTTGTCAGTTACTTTCTGGCTATGATAGTTGCAGATTTCTTACTATGACTAATGGTCAGTGTTCAAGTCAAATAAAAAAAATTAGGAATTTGAATGCTGTTTTTCATGGTAGGCATGTAAGTAAGCTCCTTCCAATTTCTGAGTTGGTGCATCACAATCTTCCTACTATCTATTAAAACTGATGTTCTAATAAACTTGCCAAAAATTTCCAGATTACTCATTGGTATTTGCTTTTGAAGGACTTTATAGGTATATTTTCAAGATTTTAATACAGTGAAAGTTATGGTAAGACTAAATTCCCAGTGATTTAGTAACATCTATGTTTGCAGACATTTTCTTAGAGAGCTGAATTTGAATGATTCTTTTTGAGAATTTGTTATTTAATCTTAAAGTAGTACTGGGTGCTCAGTCAAGGATTACCAAATGTTTCCTTATAAGAAGTTAGCTAATATTATAATTAAAGATGGGAAGAATAGATACTACATGCTGATCCCAGCAAGTGAAGGAAAAGTGTAACTTGTTCAGTCAATGAATTCCGAATGTTTCCTTATAGAGAAATGGTCAATATTGCCATAACTATAAAGTTATTTTATAAAAATAGAAAGAAAACCACTTTGTTTCCTTTTCCTTTTCCTTTTTCTCTGATTCAATCTTTCATCATTACAAGTCAGAAAGCATAACCTCAGAAAAAAAACAAAAACAAAAATGACACAATCGTATAACTTTATTCATTCAATTTGGTCAATATCTGCAAATTTTTTTTTATAATCATATCGCCCCAAGTAAGGCATTTTACTGCCACTGTTTTGCAGGGGTTACATAGGAGGAAAGTTATGAGAAAGAGTGACAGGTTATAGGGGGTGTCAGAAAGTGGGTAAGAGAAGGATGAGAATACTGATGAGAGTGGAGTGGACAGAGAAAGGAGCACGAGAGAGAGAGAGAGAGAGAGAGAGAATGCAGGTTAGTGAAATAGGAGATGACTATTGACTTTACATTTAAATGCAAATGTAGTCAACCATAAAAATAGACAAATATACTTTTTTTTTATAATCATATTGCCCCAAGCAAGGAATTTTACTGCCACTGTTTTGCAGGGGTTACATAGGAGGAAAGTTATGAGAAAAAGTGACAGGTTATAGGGGGTGTCAGAAAGTGGGTAAGAGAAGGATGAGAATACTGATGAGAGTGGAGTGGACAGAGAAAGGAGCATGAGAGAGAGGATGCAGGTTAGTGAAATAGGAGATGACTCTTGACTTTACATTTAAATTCTTGGAGATTGTAGCTGTCGGGAAAACAAGTAAACAGAGAAAAGAAGCTGCTGGAGTAGAATTTGCGTTTACACTTTATTGGTTTCACAGTAAAAGGGTGGGGCCTAGTTTCTAATTTGTGGCTCGAGTAAATTCATGTATGGGAGGTATCAGTGAGCTAAGTTCATCGGAGCAGAAGTCGTGAAAGTATTTGTAGAAGAGACACAGGGAAGCCACATTATGCTGGTGAGAAAGTGACTGTATCTGAGCTGCCAACTCAGAACATTTTTTTCTTGATACCACTTGCCATCTTTGGTCTTCAGAGTAATATTTTCTAGATGGGGTTCACCAAAACCTATTACAGTGTCATTCTTATCAAAAGCTGCCAGCTGTTCAAGAATCAGTTGAAATAAGAACACAGAATTTGGGTTGTTCTATGGAACAGTGTGAAGAAAGACATTACAAAACTGTGTGAATGGTTCACTTTCAGTAACATTTGCTTCAATTGCCTCTTCACTAAAACCAAAATTGCTAACAGAAATAATTTTTAAATTGATTTTTTAATCTCCCATCATTTCTTATTACCCACAAAAAATAATGTTTATAGTAATTTATTAGTTTAGTAAGCTAACAAGTACTAACAAGTACTAACAAGTACTAACAAGTACTGAGACACCAGGAGATTTCATCAGAAATAAAGAAAAGAGTGCAAGACTATTATGTGATATTTGTCATTCTAAATGGCAGCGAATGTTGGACACTCTTTTCAAGGATGAAGGAGAGGCTCAAAGCAGTAGAAATGTGGTTATACAGAAGGATTGCCGCGGACACCATGGACTGAGCACATGAACAATGACAAGATGCTGGAGGGGATGCAAATAAAAAGAAAACTCATACTTAGCATCAGGAAGAGACAGCTGAGGTCCTGGAACATGTAAAGAGGAAGGAGGGCTTGGAGAATCTAATGCTTACAGGATGAACAGAGGAAAAGAGAGAAAGAGGAAAGCAACACATGACATATTTGATGGGCTTGAGCAAATGGATGGTGGAGCGGGGTTTGGGAGAGATACCAAGAGGAAAAATATTGATAGCAACAAGTGACAGGAGCAAGTGGAAGTTCATTATCACCTACATCCTTAAAAAACACAGCACATGAAGAAGAAGAAAAAGAAGAAATAAACAATAAAATGCAAGTTATTTCAATTTCCTTTGGCAATCAATTCTTCGTCAACATAATTTTTCTTTCCCTATGAAGTTCATAGAATTGAATGAATAATTTGAATATTTGATTGAGATAAATATTGACATAAAATTTAGAGAATAATTTACATTTACTGTTTGTTCCAAAGAGAAATTAAAATTGATCTGAAGGAAAAAAATTTAAACATTTCCTTGCAGAAAGAAATAACTTTGGGAAGAAAAATGTTGATGCTTGTTAAAAATTGGAAGAGTAAAACCTGATTTTAAAATTTTAAAATCAAAATTAAACTGACATTAAAACTGTCATGTCTGCTAATAGTTTTAAGAACCATTGTGTCACTAAGTGCATTGTGGTGCAATGGATATTGGCTTGGAATGATGAATCAAAGATCTAATTTCAAATTCCAGTTGAATTTGTTGTATTCACTTACATGCAAATATGCTTGGGAAACTATGAATCTGTCAATTCTCCCTCCAGCTATGGGTAAAATAGCAGGATTGGGTTCTATAGTCTTGGTTGGCAACCAGTCTACCACAGAAAGTAATGGCAACCTACTGTGGGAAAATCTTCTGCCCAGTCGAAATGTGGCCTCCCTTTGTCTGTTCTATAAATACTTTCATGGCTTCTACTCGGACGAGCTTAAGTCACTGATGCCTCATGCAACCAGACTGGCAACTGGGTCCCACCCATTCACAGTCAGGTTAGCCAAATGCAGACGACAATTCTACTCCTGGAGCTTCTTCTCTCTCACTTCCCACCTGTGGAACTCGCTCCTGTATTCTTGCTTTCCTGACGGCTACAACCTCCAGAAATTTAAATGCAAAGTCAATACTCATCTACTAACCACTGGACTCTAGCTCTCTCCCCACCCCTGTATAACCTTCCCTTTCTCTCCACCTATGTATCTGTCATCGCACCTGCTTTCTCTTGTTCCTTTCTAACTAGTTTGTACTCCTCACTCTTTTCTAATTAATCTTTTTACATTTATGTAACCCCCTGCACATCAGTGGCGTTTCTGTCTTGCTCGGGGTGAAATGATTAAAAAAAAAAAAAAGTCTGCTATGTCTCTTTCAAGACCTGATTACCTAAGCATGTATCATGTATGGTACTTAACTGACTGACTGTGTTACTAATTTCCAAAGATTTAATTAGAATTACTAACATTGTTACATATTCACTTCCTTCCCTGTTTACCATGGTAGGGTGTTAGAGACAATGTTGTGTGTAAGATGACTGTGAAAGAATCTGTCACAGGGAGAAGTGGATTAATGGTTATTAGTGGTTGGATTAGCAACTCCCTTTTCTTAGAAAATGGAACTGGACTGGCCATTGGTTGCTTGTAAAGTAAAAACAATTAACAAGTGAAGCAGATATCAGTTGACTTTAAGATACATATTCTCTTGACAACAAAATTCTTAATTACTGATTAATTTAAGATCTGAAATTGCTTCTCTATTTGCCATTAAGGACAGACTTCATCTTCCAAAGACAAAAATTTGATTTTGATGTTCACAGATTTTTAAACAAATTTTCAAGACTCAGCAATTTCCAAGTATTTATTTACCCTACTCCCCCACTGAAGTGAGATGTGACACAAGGTCGGTTTTTAACGTTGGGAGCCCGAAACATGTACGAATGGGCAAAGGAACAAAAATTCCCCAGTCCCTGCAACTGCTGGTTGTGCTGGCCCTGGTGATGATCACCAGGTCCACCCCTCTGGTTGCAATGGTGTGGCATGGCTTCAGGGCACTGTTCCCTGGGTCAGGGCATCTACTCAGTATAATCTTTCTCAGATGCATATCTGTCCTCGGACAGAGCTACAACTAAGCCACACTCTGCTTCGAGGAGAGAGACGCAACTGAGAGATGATTTTTGGCCCCACCCAGTACAAAATGTTCCAGGTAAGTATGCAATTTCCAAGTAACAACTTTGACTTTCCTTGTGCCTTTTTTCTAACTACATTCATGGTAATTGCTCAGATGAACTTTTTCTGTGGCACTTAGACTTTAAGAATTTAAGTGTAGTACTAGATTGGCAGCTAGGTCTCATCATTTTACAGTTAAAATGACTAGAGGTAACCATAAGTTCTTGCTAACAGTTTCTTCTGTCACATTTCTTGCTTGTAGAATTCTCTTCCAGCTTTTTGCTTTCCAGTCAAATTTGATCTTCAAAAATTTAAATGCAATGTCAATTGTTATTTTTTTGTCTTTTTTCACTCCTCTTTTCCTTGTTTTCTCATTCTTTAATGATGTTTTCTTTTTCTTATTCTTTCACACACACTAACCGCTTGTGTCTTAGTGACTTTATTGCCTTACATGGGGTGAAATGACTGAAAAAGAAACAACTCATATAATAAATATTCATTTCAATTCTGATTTTGACTTGGATAATAAAAAGATAATCTTACATGAAAAGTTATGTAAAATTTCAATTTTTAGTTTTACTTTTTCTCCCAGCTTCAGCCGTCCACCTGAAAGGTCGGCAGGATTCACTGTCACCAATGTCATTTTAATGGGTACATCTTTTGGTGGATAATATTTATTTGACAATGTTCTGGTTGAGAAAATACTGGAAATGAAAACAAAATGAATTCAATCTCAAAATAAAAAAGTTGATTACAAACTTTACAGAAAGTTTTCCTATTTTGCATATAAACTGAATGTTACCAGTTGAATCCGGCATTTTGTTAAAAGTTTTGAGAGGATGAAATTACGAAGTTCTCTAAAAGATAGCAGAAAAGAGTATGAAGCACAATGTTAAATATGGGGACTGGATAAAGTAACAAATATGGGGACTGGATAAAGTAACAAATATGGGACTGGATAAAGTAACAAATATGGGGACTGGATAAAGTAACAAATATGGGGACTGGATAAAATAACAAATATGGGACTGGATAAAGTAACAAATATGGGGACTGGATAAAGTAACAAATATGGGGACTGGATAAAGTAACAAATATGGGACTGGGTAAAGTAACAAATATGGGACTGGATAAAGTAACAAATATGGGAACTGGATAAAGTAACAAATATGGGACTGGATAAAGTAACAAATATGGGACTGGATAAACTAACAAATATGGGGACTGGATAAAGTAACAAATATGGGACTGGGTAAAGTAACAAATATGGGACTGGATAAAGTAACAAATATGGGGACTGGATAATGTAACAAATATGGGACTGGATAAACTAACAAATATGGGGACTGGATAAAGTAACAAATATGGGACTGGATAAAGTAACAAATATGGGGACTGGATAAAGTAACAAATATGGGACTGGATAAAGTAACAAATATGGGACTGGGTAAAGTAACAAATATGGGGACTGGATAAAGTAACAAATATGGGGACTGGATAAAGTAACAAATATGGGACTGGATAAACTAACAAATATGGGGACTGGATAAAGTAACAAATATGGGACTGGATAAAGTAACAAATATGGGGACTGGATAAAGTAACAAATATGGGGACTGGATAAAGTAACAAATATGGGACTGGATAAAGTAACAAATATGGGACTGGATAAAGTAACAAATATGGGGACTGGATAAAGTAACAAATATGGGACTGGGTAAAGTAACAAATATGGGACTGGATAAAGTAACAAATATGGGGACTGGATAATGTAACAAATATGGGACTGGATAAACTAACAAATATGGGGACTGGATAAAGTAACAAATATGGGACTGGATAAAGTAACAAATATGGGGACTGGATAAAGTAACAAATATGGGACTGGATAAAGTAACAAATATGGGACTGGGTAAAGTAACAAATATGGGGACTGGATAAAGTAACAAATATGGGCACTGGATAAAGTAACAAATATGGGGACTGGATAAAGTAACAAATATGGGGACTGGATAAAGTAAAAAAAACGAAAATTGAGAGAATTTTTTGTTTCTTTAACCTAAAAATTTTTTAATTAACACTGATATAAATTGACTGTAGAAAGTTTTCCAAGGCTGCAATATATCTTGTGTCTCAATCAAAAGTTCCACACAAAATGCTGGTGGATTTTTCCTGTCCTTTTTTTTAAGCTTTCAAAAGGGTTAAATGTTCAACCTACCTTACTTGTTGATCATCAATTCTACACCGTAGGTTATAAATACGATCATGTTTCTGAAAGAAATTCTCTCCACTTTTTACAGCAAATTCCACTGAAAATGAGTTACCGATAGCCTCCTGGGAAAGGAAGATAACCAAAAGAAAAATTGCAGGAAAAGAAGGATAAATATAAGAGAAGTACAATGAAAAAAGGTCATGTGGAATGGCCACATATCTAAGATTATTTCACATTAAAGTGGGGGTTGCCCCCAGGGCTTTATCTCTGGACTTACATTATTTTCTTATGTTTATCAATGACCTTCCTTGTGTCATCATTTACCAACTATGGATTTATATTAACAACACAAATCATTTACACCTGTCTTAGAGTAGCAAGTCTAACAGATTCAACAAATTAGAACTGGCAGCTGCTCTTGGCAACGATGTCCAATCAGTGGTTAACTGGGGCAAGAAATGGCTTGTAAATTTGAATGCCTCTAAAATGAAACTGATGTCTAATAATCATCATACAGAACTATTTTCTTTGCATCAAAATGGCTAATGCTAACCTCTCAGAGAACAATTCATTGCAACTTTTTGGTCTCATATTTTCCACTGATGCTTTCATCCCAGCCAGGAAGTTGCGGCTTAAAACCCATTCATCTCCCTTGTTCTTGCCTGCTTGCTCAGCCACCATTGTCCACCAGAAACACTTCTTTTGGCTTTACAGGGGCCATGCGTCGAACCATAACAGGCATCTTTTTGCCTTTGCTCGTAATGAGTGCAAAAAGATACTTAATGACGCTAAGATGTTGTTTGCTGCCAGAATGAAGCAGTGCATAGCATTCAGTTATTTAAGCTCCAAAGACTACTGGTGACTCTGTAAATGTGTGCTCAACAACAGTAAACTCTCAATACCCCCTCTAATCAATGAATTTGAGGTCCTCACCTCTTTAGCGGACAAGGCTGAGTGCTTTGATCACAGATTCTCCACTAATTTGACACTGGACTTGTCTGGAGTATCTACACCCAACTTCCCACCTAGAACTGAGGCCCAACTGAATGATGTCCACATTATCTCCTCGCTGGTCTCTAACATTATCTCAAAGCTTGACCTTCATAAAGCAAGCAGAAGTGATGGAATCCCAATCATAGTTTTGAAGAAATGTGCCCCTGAAATTTCCTCTTTCTTCTCTAAACTCTACAACTACGGTCTATCTGCTTCCTGCTTTTCTGCCTGTTTGAAGTCTTCCTCTGTAGTTCTTACATTTAAGAATACTGGAGAACCCTCGGACCCCGCCAATTACTGCTCTATCAGACTCCTACTGATTTTTGGCAAAGTGTTCAAAGCTATTATCAATGCTGAGATGGTTCAGCATCTCACAGCCCACAAACTTCTCAGGCAAACAGTATGATTTCCGCTTCACCAGGTCTACTGTTGATATGCTAACGACCATCACAGAATATATATACCAGGCTCTTGACAAGAATGGCGAAGCTTGAACTGCTACCCTGGCTATTTTCAAAGTATTTGAAAGAGTCTGGCATGCTGGCCTTCTACATAATCTGTGAAGCTATGGTGTAACTGGAAAATTGTTAGACCTAATTCAGTCATTCCTCTCAAATTGCACAATGAAGGTAGTATTGAATGGACATGCCTCCCAATACTACCATACGAATGCGGTTGTTCCTCAAAGCTCTATTTTAGGTCCTATGCTTTTCCTGATCTACATTAATGATCTCGGCAATGTAATAAGATCCTATGTAGGCATATACGCTGACGACACCACCATTTACTCTCACCTCGATCAAAAATCTGCTGAGGTTGACAAAATGCACCACGCTGCCGAGCTTGAGAAGGACCTCCAATCTGTGGTGGACTGTGGTAAGAAATGGCTCGTAAACTTTAATGCTTCCAAACCGAAGTTGCTATCTATGAACCATCATAGACAATTGTCCCCACCCACCATTAGCATTGATCAGGCTAGCCTCCCTGAGAGCAAAACACTATGCCTCCTTGGCCTAATACTCTCAGCAGACCTCAAGTAGAATGACTATGTTAAATCCATAGCTACCATCAATTAACCATCATAGACAATTGCACCTACCTCCCATTAGCATGGACCAGGCTTGCCTCCCAGAGAGTAAAACACTACGCCTCCTTGCTACTATCAATTAGCCATCATAGACAATCGCACCTGCCTCCCATTAGCATGGACCAGGCTTGCCTCCCAGTAAAACACTACACCGCCTTGGTCTCACACTTTCAGCGGACCTCAAATGGAATGACTATATTGAATCCATTGCTAAATCCACTGCAATGAAAGTCAGTTCTCTGTGCAGTACCCGGAAGTTTTTTCTATCTGAATCTATCCTGTATATATATAAATCTACCATCTGCCCATGCATTGAATACTGCTGCCATATCTGGTCGGGTGCCCCTTCTATTCTCCTCGGGCTTCTCGACAAGGTACAGCGGAGGGTCTGCAATGTGATCAATACCAACTTGGCAGACCAGTGCGGCGTGGCTTCCCTGTGTCTCTTCTATAAATACTTTCACGGCTTCTGCTCCAATGAACTTAGATCACTGGTGTTCCCTAGATATGAATTTGCACGAGATACTAGATTAGCAACTAGATCCCACCCTTTTACAGTGAAACCGATAGAATGCAACTGCAACTTCTACTCCAACAGTTTCTTTTCTCGCACTTCCCGACTGTGGAATTCCCTTCCACATGATTGCTTCCCCGATGGCTACAATCTCCAGGAGTTTAAATGTAAGGTCAATGGACACCTCCTAACACACTAACTCACTCCCATTCTTTCAAACAATCTGCCCAACCCTCATCCTTGGTATCCTTACCCATCTATCACCTTCCTTCTGACATTTCCTATATCTAACCCCTCCTTCTCTTTACCTTCCCCTATGTAGCCCCATGCGTGATAGTGGCAGTGGAATGCCTTGCTTGGGGTGAAATGATTAAAAAAAAAAAAGAAAAAAAAAGCTAAATCTGTTGCTAAGAAGGTCGGTTTTCTGTGCAGGGCCAGGAAGGTCTTCCTGTCTGAATCCATGCTGCACATATATAAATCTACCATCCGCCTGTGTATCAAATACTGCTGCCACATCTGGTCGGGTGCCCCTGCTATTCACCTTGGGTTTCTTGACAAAATCAAATGGTGAATAAGTAATGTGATTGATACCGACTCAGCAGCTTGGCTACAGTGGCTCTCTCACGTGACTTCCCTGTGCCTCTTCTACAAATACTTTCATGGCTTCTGCTCCAATGAATTTAGCTCACTGGTGCACCCAATGTATGAATTTACACAAGCTACTAGACTAGCAACTAGATCCCACCCTTTTAAAGTGAAACCGATAAAATATAACTGCAATTTCTACTTTAACAGCTTTTTTTCTCGCCTGTGGAATTCCATTCAGTATACTTACTTCCCTGACACCTACAATCTCCAGGAATTTAAATGTCAGGTCAATAGACATCTTCTATCACACTAACTTGAATCCTTTCTCTCGAGCTCTTTTCTCCATCAACTCCACACCCATTACACTGGTATTCTCATCTGTCTATTACCCTCTCCTGACACCCCTATAACCTACCTCTCTTTCTCATCACTTTCTCTCTATGTAAACCTCCTGCACAACAGTGGCAGTAAAACTGCCTTGCTTGGGTTGAAATGATTAAAAAAAAACATAAAATGGAATGATTATATTGAATCAGTTGCTATATCTACTGCTAGGAAAGTTTATTCACTGAGTCATGCTGGAATATAGTTTTTCTAATCAGAATCCATCTTGCACATTTATAAATCTTCTATTTTTCATTGTTGCATTGAATGCAGCTGCCAAATCTGATCTGGTGCTTCAGTTATATTTATGTTGAGATCTTCCGTAAAATCCAAAGAAGGGTTTGTAATATTATTGGGACTGACCTGAAATGAGCCTCAATGAGATCTCCCGTAAAATACAAAGAAGGGTTTGTAATATTATTGGGACTGACCTGAAATGAGCCTCAATGAGATCTCCCGTAAAATACAAAGAAGGGTTTGTAATATTATTGGGACTGACCTGAAATGAGCCTCAATGAGATCTTCCGTAAAATATAAAGAATGGTTTGTAATATTATTGGGACTGACCTGAAATGAGCCTCAATGAGATCTCCCGTAAAATACAAAGAAGGGTTTGTAATATTATTGGGACTGACCTGAAATGAGCCTCAATGAGATCTTCCGTAAAATACAAAGAAGGGTTTGTAATATTATTGGGACTGACCTGAAATGAGCCTCAATGAGATCTCCCGTAAAATACAAAGAAGGGTTTGTAATATTATTGGGACTGACCTGAAATGAGCCTCAATGAGATCTCCCGTAAAATACAAAGAAGGGTTTGTAATATTATTGGGACTGACCTGAAATGAGCCTCAATGAGATCTTCCGTAAAATACAAAGAATGGTTTGTAATATTATTGGGACTGACCTGAAATGAGCCTCAATGAGATCTCCCGTAAAATACAAAGAAGGGTTTGTAATATTATTGGGACTGACCTGAAATGAGCCTTAATGAGATCTCCCGTAAAATGCAAAGAAGGGTTTGTAATATTATTGGTCCTGACCTGAAATGAGCCTCAATGAGATCTCCCGTAAAATACAAAGAAGGGTTTGTAATATTATTGGGACTGACCTGAAATGAGCCTCAATGAGATCTCCCGTAAATTACAAAGAAGGGTTTGTAATATTATTGGGACTGACCTGAAATGAGCCTCAATGAGATCTCCCGTAAAATCCAAAGAAGGGTTTGTAATATTATTGGGACTGACCTGAAATGAGCCTCAATGAGATCTCCCGTAAAATCCAAAGAAGGGTTTGTAATATTATTGGGACTGACCTGAAATGAGCCTCAATGAGATCTCCCGTAAAATACAAAGAAGGGTTTGTAATATTATTGGGACTGACCTGAAATGAGCCTCAGTGAGATCTCCCGTAAAATACAAAGAAGGGTTGGTAATATTATTGGGACTGACCTGAAATGAGCCTCAATGAGATCTCCCGTAAAATACAAAGAAGGGTTTGTAATATTATTGGGACTGACCTGAAATGAGCCTCAATGAGATCTCCCGTAAAATACAAAGAAGGGTTTGTAATATTATTGGGACTGACCTGAAATGAGCCTCAATGAGATCTCCCGTAAAATACAAAGAAGGGTTTGTAATATTATTGGGACTGACCTGAAATGAGCCTCAATGAGATCTTCCGTAAAATACAAAGAATGGTTTGTAATATTATTGGGACTGACCTGAAATGAGCCTCAATGAGATCTCCCGTAAAATACAAAGAAGGGTTTGTAATATTATTGGGACTGACCTGAAATGAGCCTTAATGAGATCTCCCGTAAAATGCAAAGAAGGGTTTGTAATATTATTGGTCCTGACCTGAAATGAGCCTCAATGAGATCTCCCGTAAAATACAAAGAAGGGTTTGTAATATTATTGGGACTGACCTGAAATGAGCCTCAATGAGATCTCCCGTAAATTACAAAGAAGGGTTTGTAATATTATTGGGACTGACCTGAAATGAGCCTCAATGAGATCTCCCGTAAAATCCAAAGAAGGGTTTGTAATATTATTGGGACTGACCTGAAATGAGCCTCAATGAAATCTCCCGTAAAATCCAAAGAAGGGTTTGTAATATTATTGGGACTGACCTGAAATGAGCCTCAATGAGATCTCCCGTAAAATCCAAAGAAGGGTTTGTAATATTATTGGGACTGACCTGAAATGAGCCTCAGTGAGATCTCCCGTAAAATACAAAGAAGGGTTGGTAATATTATTGGGACTGACCTGAAATGAGCCTCAATGAGATCTCCCGTAAAATACAAAGAAGGGTTTGTAATATTATTGGGACTGACCTGAAATGAGCCTCAATGAGATCTCCCGTAAAATACAAAGAAGGGTTTGTAATATTATTGGGACTGACCTGAAATGAGCCTCAATGAGATCTCCCGTAAAATACAAAGAAGGGTTTGTAATATTATTGGTGCTGACCTGAAATTAGCCTCAATGAGATCTCCCGTAAAATCCAAAGAAGGGTTTGTAATATTATTGGTCCTGACCTGAAATGAGCCTCAATGAGATCTCCCGTAAAATACAAAGAAGGGTTTGTAATATTATTGGGACTGACCTGAAATGAGCCTCAATGAGATCTCCCGTAAAATACAAAGAAGGGTTTGTAATATTATTGGTCCTGACCTGAAATTAGCCTCAATGAGATCTCCTGTAAAATCCAAAGAAGTGTTTGTAATATTACTGGTCCTGACCTGAAATGAGCCTCAATGAGATCTCCCGTAAAATACAAAGAAGGGTTTGTAATATTATTGGTCCTGACCTGAAATGAGCCTCAATGAGATCTCCCGTAAAATAGAAAGAAGGGTTTGTAATATTATTGGGACTGACCTGAAATGAGCCTCAATGAGATCTCCCGTAAAATACAAAGAAGGGTTTGTAATATTATTGGTCCTAACCTGAAATGAGCCTCAATGAGATCTCCCGTAAATTACAAAGAAAGATTTGTAATATTATTGGGACTGACCTGAAATGAGCCTTGATTAGATCTTCTGTAAAAATCCAAAGAAGGGTTTGTAATATTATTGGGACTGACCTGAAATGAGCTTCAATGAGATCTCCTGTAAAATCCAAAGAAGGGTTTGTAATATTATTGGTCCTGACCTGAAATGAGCCTCAATGAGATCTCCCGTAAAATACAAAGAAGGGTTTATCATATTATTGGGACTGACCTGAAATGAGCCTTGATGAGATCTTCCGTAAAATCCTAAGAAGGGTTTGTAATATTATTGGTTGGTCCTGACCTGAAATGAGCTTCAATGAGATCTCCCATAAAATCCAAAGAGGGGTTGGTAATATTATTAGTCCTAACCTGAAATGAGCCTCAATGAGATCTCCCATAAAATCCAAAGAAGGGTTTGTAATATTATTGTTCCTGACCTGAAATGTGCCTCAATGAGATCTCTTGTAAAATCCAAAGAAGTGTTTGTAATATTATTGGTCCTGACCTGAAATTAGCCTCAATGAGATCTCCTGTAAAATACAAAGAAGGGTTTGTAATATTATTGGTCCTGACCTGAAATGAGCCTTGATGAGATCTTCCATAAAATCCAAAGAAGGGTTTGTAATATTATTGGGACTGACCTGAAATGAGCCTTGATTAGATCTTCTGTAAAAATCCAAAGAAGGGTTTGTAATATTATTGGTCCTGACCTGAAATGAGCTTCAATGAGATCTCCTGTAAAATCCAAAGAAGGGTTTGTAATATTATTGGGACTGACCTGAAATGAGCCTCAATGAGATCTCCCGTAAAATGCAAAGAATGGTTTGTAATATTATTGGGACTGACCTGAAATGAGCCTCAATGAGATCTCCCGTAAATTACAAAGAAGGGTTTGTAATATTATTGGGACTGACCTGAAATGAGCCTCAATGAGATCTCCCGTAAAATCCAAAGAAGGGTTTGTAATATTATTGGGACTGACCTGAAATGAGCCTCAATGAGATCTCCCGTAAAATCCAAAGAAGGGTTTGTAATATTATTGGTCCTGACCTGAAATGAGCCTCAATGAGATCTCCCGTAAAATACAAAGAAGGGTTTGTCATATTATTGGGACTGACCTGAAATGAGCCTTGATGAGATCTTCCGTAAAATCCTAAGAAGGGTTTGTAATATTATTGGTTGGTCCTGACCTGAAATGAGCTTCAATGAGACCTCCCATAAAATCCAAAGAGGGGTTGGTAATATTATTAGTCCTAACCTGAAATGAGCCTCAATGAGATCTCCCATAAAATCCAAAGAATGGTTTGTAATATTATTGGTCCTGACCTGAAATGAGCCTCAATGAGATCTCCTGTAAAATCCAAAGAAGTGTTTGTAATATTATTGGTCCTGACCTGAAATTAGCCTCAATGAGATCTCCTGTAAAATACAAAGAAGGGTTTGTAATATTATTGGTCCTGACCTGAAATGAGCCTTGATGAGATCTTCCGTAAAATCCTAAGAAGGGTTTGTAATATTATTGGTTGGTCCTGACCTGAAATGAGCTTCAATGAGACCTCCCATAAAATCCAAAGAGGGGTTGGTAATATTATTAGTCCTAACCTGAAATGAGCCTCAATGAGATCTCCCATAAAATCCAAAGAATGGTTTGTAATATTATTGGTCCTGACCTGAAATGAGCCTCAATGAGATCTCCTGTAAAATCCAAAGAAGTGTTTGTAATATTATTGGTCCTGACCTGAAATTAGCCTCAATGAGATCTCCTGTAAAATACAAAGAAGGGTTTGTAATATTATTGGTCCTGACCTGAAATGAGCCTTGATGAGATCTTCCATAAAATCCAAAGAAGGGTTTGTCATATTATTGGGACTGACCTGAAATGAGCCTTGATTAGATCTTCTGTAAAAATCCAAAGAAGGGTTTGTAATATTATTGGTCCTGACCTGAAATGAGCTTCAATGAGATCTCTTGTAAAATCCAAAGAAGGGTTTGTAATATTATTGGGACTGACCTGAAATGAGCCTCAATGAGATCTCCCGTAAAATACAAAGAAGGGTTTGTAATATTATTGGGACTGACCTGAAATGAGCCTCAATGAGATCTCCCGTAAAATCTAAAGAAGGGTTTGTAATATTATTGGGACTGACCTGAAATGAGCCTTAATGAGATCTCCCGTAAAATGCAAAGAAGGGTTTGTAATATTATTGGTCCTGACCTGAAATGAGCCTCAATGAGATCTCCCGTAAAATACAAAGAAGGGTTTGTAATATTATTGGGACTGACCTGAAATGAGCCTCAATGAGATCTCCCGTAAATTACAAAGAAGGGTTTGTAATATTATTGGGACTGACCTGAAATGAGCCTCAATGAGATCTCCCGTAAAATCCAAAGAAGGGTTTGTAATATTATTGGGACTGACCTGAAATGAGCCTCAATGAGATCTCCCGTAAAATCCAAAGAATGTTTTGTAATATTATTGGGACTGACCTGAAATGAGCCTCTATGAGATCTCCCGTAAAATACAAAGAAGGGTTTGTAATATTATTGGGACTGACCTGAAATGAGCCTCAGTGAGATCTCCCGTAAAATACAAAGAAGGGTTTGTAATATTATTGGGACTGACCTGAAATGAGCCTCAATGAGATCTCCCGGAAAATACAAAGAAGGGTTTGTAATATTATTGGGACTGACCTGAAATGAGCCTCAATGAGATCTCCCGTAAAATACAAAGAAGGGTTTGTAATATTATTGGGACTGACCTGAAATGAGCCTCAATGAGATCTCCCGTAAAATACAAAGAAGGGTTTGTAATATTATTGGTGCTGACCTGAAATTAGCCTCAATGAGATCTCCCGTAAAATCCAAAGAAGGGTTTGTAATATTATTGGTCCTGACCTGAAATGAGCCCCAATGAGATCTCCCGTAAAATACAAAGAAGGGTTTGTAATATTATTGGGACTGACCTGAAATGAGCCTCAATGAGATCTCCCGTAAAATACAAAGAAGGGTTTGTAATATTATTGGTCCTGACCTGAAATGAGCCCCAATGAGATCTACCGTAAAATCCAAAGAAGTGTTTGTAATATTACTGGTCCTGACCTGAAATGAGCCTCAATGAGATCTCCCGTAAAATACAAAGAAGGGTTTGTAATATTATTGGTCCTGACCTGAAATGAGCCTCAATGAGATCTCCCGTAAAATAGAAAGAAGGGTTTGTAATATTATTGGGACTGACATGAAATGAGCCTCAATGAGATCTCCCGTAAAATCCAAAGAAGGGTTTGTAATATTATTGGTCCTTAACCTGAAATGAGCCTCAATGAGATCTCCCGTAAATTACAAAGAAAGATTTGTAATATTATTGGGACTGACCTGAAATGAGCCTTGATTAGATCTTCTGTAAAAATCCAAAGAAGGGTTTGTAATATTATTGGTCCTGACCTGAAATGAGCTTCAATGAGATCTCCTGTAAAATCCAAAGAAGGGTTTGTAATATTATTGGGACTGACCTGAAATGAGCCTCAATGAGATCTCCCGTAAAATACAAAGAAGGGTTTGTAATATTATTGGGACTGACCTGAAATGAGCCTTGATGAGATCTTCCGTAAAATCCAAAGAAGGGTTTGTAATATTATTGGTCCTGACCTGAAATGAGCATCAATGAGATCTCCCGTAAAATACAAAGAAGGGTTTGTCATATGATTTGGACTGACCTGAAATGAGCCTTGATGAGATCTTCCGTAAAATCCTAAGAAGGGTTTGTAATATTATTGGTTGGTCCTGACCTGAAATGAGCTTCAATGAGATCTCCCATAAAATCCAAAGAGGGGTTGGTAATATTATTAGTCCTAACCTGAAATGAGCCTCAATGAGATCTCCCATAAAATCCAAAGAATGGTTTGTAATATTATTGGTCCTGACCTGAAATGAGCCTCAATGAGATCTCCTGTAAAATCCAAAGAAGTGTTTGTAATATTATTGGTCCTGACCTGAAATTAGCCTCAATGAGATCTCCTGTAAAATACAAAGAAGGGTTTGTAATATTATTGGTCCTCACCTGAATTGAGCCTTGATGAGATCTTCCATAAAATCCAAAGAAGGGTTTGTCATATTATTGGGACTGACCTGAAATGAGCCTTGATTAGATCTTCTGTAAAAATCCAAAGAAGGGTTTTTAATATTATTGGTCCTGACCTGAAATGAGCTTCAATGAGATCTCCTGTAAAATCCAAAGAAGTGTTTGCAATATTATTGGGACTGACCTGAAATGAGCCTCAATGAGATCTCCTGTAAAATACAAAGAAGGGTTTGTAATATTATTGGGACTGACCTGAAATGAGCCTTGATGAGATCTTCCGTAAAATCCAAAGAAGGGTTTGTAATATTATTGGTCCTGACCTGAAATGAGCCTCAATGAGATCTCCCGTAAAATACAAAGAAGGGTTTGTCATATTATTGGGACTGACCTGAAATGAGCCTTGATGAGATCTTCCGTAAAATCCTAAGAAGGGTTTGTAATATTATTGGTTGGTCCTGACCTGAAATGAGCTTCAATGAGATCTCCCATAAAATCCAAAGAGGGGTTGGTAATATTATTAGTCCTAACCTGAAATGAGCCTCAATGAGATCTCCCATAAAATCCAAAGAAGGGTTTGTAATATTATTGGTCCTGACCTGAAATGAGCCTCAATGAGATCTGTAAAATCCAAAGAATGTTTTGTAATATTATTGGGACTGACCTGAAATGAGCCTCAATGAGATCTCCCGTAAAATACAAAGAAGGGTTTGTAATATTAATGGGACTGACCTGAAATGAGCCTCAATGAGATCTCCCGTAAAATGCAAAGAAGGGTTTGTAATATTATTGGTCCTGACCTGAAATGAGCCTCAATGAGATCTCCCGTAAAATACAAAGAAGGGTTTGTAATATTATTGGTCCTGACCTGAAATGAGCCTTGATTAGATCTTCCGTAAAATCCAAAGAAGGGTTTGTAATATTATTGGGACTGACCTGAAATGAGCCTCAATGAGATCTCCCGTAAAATACAAAGAAGGGTTTGTAATATTATTGGTCCTAACCTGAAATGAGCCTCAATGAGATCTCCCGTAAATTACAAAGAAAGATTTGTAATATTATTGGGACTGACCTGAAATGAGCCTTGATTAGATCTTCTGTAAATATCCAAAGAAGGGTTTGTAATATTATTGGGACTGACCTGAAATGAGCTTCAATGAGATCTCCTGTAAAATCCAAAGAAGAAGGGTTTGTAATATTATTGGGACTGACCTGAAATGAGCCTCAATGAGATCTCCCGTAAAATCCAAAGAAGGGTTTGTAATATTATTGGTCCTGACCTGAAATGAGCCTCAATGAGATCTCCCGTAAAATACAAAGAAGGGTTTGTCATATTATTGGGACTGACCTGAAATGAGCCTTGATGAGATCTTCCGTAAAATCCTAAGAAGGGTTTGTAATATTATTGGTTGGTCCTGACCTGAAATGAGCTTCAATGAGATCTCCCATAAAATCCAAAGAGGGGTTGGTAATATTATTAGTCCTAACCTGAAATGAGCCTCAATGAGATCTCCCATAAAATCCAAAGAATGGTTTGTAATATTATTGGTCCTGACCTGAAATGAGCCTCAATGAGATCTCCTGTAAAATCCAAAGAAGTGTTTGTAATATTATTGGTCCTGACCTGAAATTAGCCTCAATGAGATCTCCTGTAAAATACAAAGAAGGGTTTGTAATATTATTGGCCCTGACCTGAAATGAGCCTTGATGAGATCTTCCATAAAATCCAAAGAAGGGTTTGTCATATTATTGGGACTGACCTGAAATGAGCCTTGATTAGATCTTCTGTAAAAATCCAAAGAAGGGTTTGTAATATTATTGGTCCTGACCTGAAATGAGCTTCAATGAGATCTCCTGTAAAATCCAAAGAAGGGTTTGTAATATTATTGGGACTGACCTGAAATGAGCCTCAATGAGATCTCCCGTAAAATGCAAAGAAGGGTTTGTAATATTATTGGGACTGACTTGAAATGAGCCTCAATGAGATCTCCTGTAAAATACAAAGAAGGGTTTGTAATATTATTGGGACTGACCTGAAATGAGCCTTGATGAGATCTTCCGTAAAATCCAAAGAAGGGTTTGTAATATTATTGGTCCTGACCTGAAATGTGCCTCAATGAGATCTCCCGTAAAATACAAAGAAGGGTTTGTCATATCATTGGGACTGACCTGAAATGAGCCTTGATGAGATCTTCCGTAAAATCCTAAGAAGGGTTTGTAATATTATTGGTTGGTCCTGACCTGAAATGAGCTTCAATGAGATCTCCCATAAAATCCAAAGAGGGGTTGGTAATATTATTAGTCCTAACCTGAAATGAGCCTCAATGAGATCTCCCATAAAATCCAAAGAAGGGTTTGTAATATTATTGGTCCTGACCTGAAATGAGCCTCAATGAGATCTGTAAAATCCAAAGAAGGTTTTGTAATATTATTGGGACTGACCTGAAATGAGCCTCAATGAGATCTCCCGTAAAATACAAAGAAGGGTTGTAATATTAATGGGACTGACCTGAAATGAGCTTCAATGAGATCTCCCGTAAAATGCAAAGAATGTTTTGTAATATTATTGGGACTGACCTGAAATGAGCCTCAATGAGATCTCCCGTAAAATACAAAGAAGGGTTTGTAATATTATTGGTCCTGACCTGAAATGAGCCTTGATTAGATCTTCCGTAAAATCCAAAGAAGGGTTTGTAATATTATTGGGACTGACCTGAAATGAGCCTCAATGAGATCTCCCGTAAAATACAAAGAAGGGTTTGTAATATTATTGGTCCTAACCTGAAATGAGCCTCAATGAGATCTCCCGTAAATTACAAAGAAAGATTTGTAATATTATTGGGACTGACCTGAAATGAGCCTTGATTAGATCTTCTGTAAAAATCCAAAGAAGGGTTTGTAATATTATTGGGACTGACCTGAAATGAGCTTCAATGAGATCTCCTGTAAAATCCAAAGAAGGGTTTGTAATATTATTGGGACTGACCTGAAATGAGCCTCAATGAGATCTCCCGTAAAATGCAAAGAAGGGTTTGTAATATTATTGGTCCTGACCTGAAATGAGCCTCAATGAGATCTCCCGTAAAATCCAAAGAAGGGTTTGTAATATTATTGGGACTGACCTGAAATGAGCCTCAATGAGATCTCCCGTAAAATACAAAGAAGGGTTTGTAATATTATTGGGACTGACCTGAAATGAGCCTCAGTGAGATCTCCCGTAAAATACAAAGAAGGGTTTGTAATATTATTGGGACTGACCTGAAATGAGCCTCAATGAGATCTCCCGGAAAATACAAAGAAGGGTTTGTAATATTATTGGGACTGACCTGAAATGAGCCTCAATGAGATCTCCCGTAAAATACAAAGAAGGGTTTGTAATATTATTGGTCCTGACCTGAAATGAGACTTGATGAGATCTTCCATAAAATCCAAAGAAGGGTTTGTCATATTATTGGGACTGACCTGAAATGAGCCTTGATTAGATCTTCTGTAAAAATCCAAAGAAGGGTTTGTAATATTATTGGTCCTGACCTGAAATGAGCTTCAATGAGATCTCCTGTAAAATCCAAAGAAGGGTTTGTAATATTATTGGGACTGACCTGAAATGAGCCTCAATGAGATCTCCCGTAAAATGCAAAGAAGGGTTTGTAATATTATTGGGACTGACCTGAAATGAGCCTCAATGAGACCTCCCGTAAATTACAAAGAAGGGTTTGTAATATTATTGGGACTGACCTGAAATGAGCCTCAATGAGATCTCCCGTAAAATCCAAAGAAGGGTTTGTAATATTATTGGGACTGACCTGAAATGAGCCTCAATGAGATCTCCCGTAAAATCCAAAGAAGGGATTGTAATATTATTGGTCCTGACCTGAAATGAGCCTCAATGAGATCTCCCGTAAAATACAAAGAAGGGTTTGTCATATTATTGGGACTGACCTGAAATGAGCCTTGATGAGATCTTCCGTAAAATCCTAAGAAGGGTTTGTAATATTATTGGTTGGTCCTGACCTGAAATGAGCTTCAATGAGACCTCCCATAAAATCCAAAGAGGGGTTGGTAATATTATTAGTCCTAACCTGAAATGAGCCTCAATGAGATCTCCCATAAAATCCAAAGAATTGTTTGTAATATTATTGGTCCTGACCTGAAATGAGCCTCAATGAGATCTCCTGTAAAATCCAAAGAAGTGTTTGTAATATTATTGGTCCTGACCTGAAATTAGCCTCAATGAGATCTCCTGTAAAATACAAAGAAGGGTTTGTAATATTATTGGTCCTGACCTGAAATGAGCCTTGATGAGATCTTCCATAAAATCCAAAGAAGGGTTTGTCATATTATTGGGACTGACCTGAAATGAGCCTTGATTCGATCTTCTGTAAAAATCCAAAGAAGGGTTTGTAATATTATTGGTCCTTACCTGAAATGAGCTTCAATGAGATCTCTTGTAAAATCCAAAGAAGGGTTTGTAATATTATTGGGACTGACCTGAAATGAGCCTCAATGAGATCTCCCGTAAAATACAAAGAAGGGTTTGTAATATTATTGGTCCTGACCTGAAATGAGCCTCAATGAGATCTCCCGTAAAATCCAAAGAAGGGTTTGTAATATTATTGGGACTGACCTGAAATGAGCCTTAATGAGATCTCCCGTAAAATGCAAAGAAGGGTTTGTAATATTATTGGTCCTGACCTGAAATGAGCCTCAATGAGATCTTCCGTAAAATACAAAGAAGGGTTTGTAATATTATTGGGACTGACCTGAAATGAGCCTCAATGAGATCTCCCGTAAATTACAAAGAAGGGTTTGTAATATTATTGGGACTGACCTGAAATGAGCCTCAATGAGATCTCCCGTAAAATCCAAAGAAGGGTTTGTAATATTATTGGGACTGACCTGAAATGAGCCTCAATGAGATCTCCCGTAAAATCCAAAGAAGGGTTTGTAATATTATTGGGACTGACCTGAAATGAGCCTCAATGTGATCTCCCGTAAAATACAAAGAAGGGTTTGTAATATTATTGGGACTGACCTGAAATGAGCCTCAGTGAGATCTCCCGTAAAATACAAAGAAGGGTTTGTAATATTATTGGGACTGACCTGAAATGAGCCTCAATGAGATCTCCCGGAAAATACAAAGAAGGGTTTGTAATATTATTGGGACTGACCTGAAATGAGCCTCAATGAGATCTCCCGTAAAATACAAAGAAGGGTTTGTAATATTATTGGGACTGACCTGAAATGAGCCTCAATGAGATCTCCCGTAAAATACAAAGAAGGGTTCGTAATATTATTGGTGCTGACCTGAAATTAGCCTCAATGAGATCTCCCGTAAAATCCAAAGAAGGGTTTGTAATATTATTGGTCCTGACCTGAAATGAGCCTCAATGAGATCACCCGTAAAATACAAAGAAGGGTTTGTAATATTATTGGGACTGACCTGAAATGAGCCTCAATGAGATCTCCCGTAAAATACAAAGAAGTGTTTGTAATATTATTGGTCCTGACCTGAAATGAGCCTCAATGAGATCTACCGTAAAATCCAAAGAAGTGTTTGTAATATTACTGGTCCTGACCTGAAATGAGCCTCAATGAGATCTCCCGTAAAATACAAAGAAGGGTTTGTAATATTATTGGTCCTGACCTGAAATGAGCCTCAATGAGATCTCCCGTAAAATAGAAAGAAGGGTTTGTAATATTATTGGGTCTGACCTGAAATGAGCCTCAATGAGATCTCTCGTAAAATACAAAGAAGGGTTTGTAATATTATTGGTCCTAACCTGAAATGAGCCTTAATGAGATCTCCCGTAAATTACAAAGAAAGATTTGTAATATTATTGGGACTGACCTGAAATGAGCCTTGATTAGATCTTCTTTAAAAATCCAAAGAAGGGTTTGTAATATTATTGGTCCTGACCTGAAATGAGCTTCAATGAGATCTCCTGTAAAATCCAAAGAAGGGTTTGTAATATTATTGGGACTGACCTGAAATGAGCCTCAATGAGATCTCCCGTAAAATACAAAGAAGGGTTTGTAATATTATTGGGACTGACCTGAAATGAGCCTTGATGAGATCTTCCGTAAAATCCAAAGAAGGGTTTGTAATATTATTGGTCCTGACCTGAAATGAGCCTCAATGAGATCTCCCGTAAAATACAAAGAAGGGTTTGTCATATTATTGGGACTGACCTGAAATGAGCCTTGATGAGATCTTCCGTAAAATCCTAAGAAGGGTTTGTAATATTATTGGTTGGTCCTGACCTGAAATGAGCTTCAATGAGATCTCCCATAAAATCCAAAGAGGGGTTGGTAATATTATTAGTCCTAACCTGAAATGAGCCTCAATGAGATCTCCCATAAAATCCAAAGAATGGTTTGTAATATTATTGGTCCTGACCTGAAATGAGCCTCACTGAGATCTCCTGTAAAATCCAAAGAAGTGTTTGTAATATTATTGGTCCTGACCTGAAATTAGCCTCAATGAGATCTCCTGTAAAATACAAAGAAGGGTTTGTAATATTATTGGTCCTGACCTGAATTGAGCCTTGATGAGATCTTCCATAAAATCCAAAGAAGGGTTTGTCATATCATTGGGACTGACCTGAAATGAGCCTTGATTAGATCTTCTGTAAAAATCCAAAGAAGGGTTTTTAATATTATTGGTCCTGACCTGAAATGAGCTTCAATGAGATCTCCTGTAAAATCCAAAGAAGGGTTTGCAATATTATTGGGACTGACCTGAAATGAGCCTCAATGAGATCTCCTGTAAAATACAAAGAAGGGTTTGTAATATTATTGGGACTGACCTGAAATGAGCCTTGATGAGATCTTCCGTAAAATCCAAAGAAGGGTTTGTAATATTATTGGTCCTGACCTGAAATGAGCCTCAATGAGATCTCCCGTAAAATACAAAGAAGTGTTTGTCATATTATTGGGACTGACCTGAAATGAGCCTTGATGAGATCTTCCGTAAAATCCTAAGAAGGGTTTGTAATATTATTGGTTGGTCCTGACCTGAAATGAGCTTCAATGAGATCTCCCATAAAATCCAAAGAGGGGTTGGTAATATTATTAGTCCTAACCTGAAATGAGCCTCAATGAGATCTCCCATAAAATCCAAAGAAGGGTTTGTAATATTATTGGTCCTGACCTGAAATGAGCCTCAATGAGATCTGTAAAATCCAAAGAAGGTTTTGTAATATTATTGGGACTGACCTGAAATGAGCCTCAATGAGATCTCCCGTAAAATACAAAGAAGGGTTTGTAATATTAATGGGACTGACCTGAAATGAGCCTCAATGAGATCTCCCATAAAATCCAAAGAAGGGTTTGTAATATTATTGGTCCTGACCTGAAATGAGCCTCAATGAGATCTCCCGTTAAATACAAAGAAGGGTTTGTAATATTATTGGTCCTGACCTGAAATGAGCCTTGATGAGATCTTCCGTAAAATCCAAAGAAGCGTTTGTAATATTATTGGGACTGACCTGAAATGAGCCTCAATGAGATCTCCCGTAAAATCCAAAGAAGGGTTTGTAATATTATTGGGACTGACCTGAAATGAGCCTCAATGAGATCTCCCGTAAAATCCAAAGAAGGGTTTGTAATATTATTGGTCCTGACCTGAAATGAGCCTCAATGATATCTCCCATAAAATACAAAGAAGGGTTTGTAATATTATTGGGACTGACCTGAAATGAGCCTCAATGAGATCACCCGTAAAATACAAAGAAGGGTATGTAATATTATTGGGACTGACCTGAAATGAGCCTCAATGAGATCTTCCGTAAAATACAAAGAATGGTTTGTAATATTATTGGGACTGACCTGAAATGAGCCTCAATGAGATCTCCCGTAAAATACAAAGAAGGGTTTGTAATATTATTGGGATTGACCTGAAATGAGCCTTGATGAGACCTTCCGTAAAATACAAAGAAGGGTTTGTAATATTATTGGTCCTGACCTGAAATGAGCCTCAATGAGATCTGTAAAATCCAAAGAAGTGTTTGTAATATTATTGGGACTGACCTGAAATGAGCTTCAATGAGATCTTCCGTAAAATCCAAAGAAGGGTTTGTAATATTATTGTTCCTAACCTGAAATGAGCCTCAATGACTTATTAACAGGGGTAAGAAATGGATTGTAAATTTTAATACCTCCAAAAATGTAGTTATTATCATTAACCATCATAGAAGAACTTTTATGCCTGCCATCAGTATGGCTGATGCTAACCTTATTGGGCTCGTGTTTTCCATTGACATGATTGCTAGGAAAGTTGGGGTCACTGTGTCATACCAGACAATTTTTCTTGTCAAGATCTTAGATGGACACAATATATAAAATACTATAATATTAAACTCTTCAAGTCTAGAGTCAACATTTATCTATCTTACATACCCTCACAATCTGCACTGACTTCCTCCTCTTATACCCATACAACAATCTCATTCAAAAAGCTCCTACCTTGAGTGGCTCTTGGGCCTGTATTGGGTGAACATTTAGTAAAAAGGTTATTATTAAAATCTAGCAGAAAGCAGTGTTTCCAACTGGAACTAAATCCTAGGTCAGTAACAAGTCATCCTTTAAGAGCAGACCATTCTTTGTAAGATGACAAATCTTTTTAAAACCTCAAGTGACACAAAGATGAAGATGACAGGTTAGTATCAAATATGCAATATCCCCAAAGCATGGAAAGTAGAAAATGAACAATCTACTCCCATTAATTTGTCAATAAGTAAACATACCTAGTAACAAGAGAATATCTTCTTAGTAAGTAGGGTAGATCAGTTTGCTAATATATTCCTTTTTATTTTTTATGCTCATTTTCTTTGAATATTTTTATTGATTTCAAAAGCAGAATTGTTCTTTACACATGACAACATGTAAATAGAGCTATCATTACTGCAGATAATTAATGGACCATTCCATTTTGTTTCTGAGGAAAGATGGAAGAAAAAGATATATCAAAGATGCTGTTTGGTTTTAGTGAGAAAAAAGAAACCCTAGATAATAATAAGAAAGAAAGAAAGAAAGAAAGAGAGGAAGTAAGAGAGAAAGCAAGAAAGAAAGAGAGAAAAAGAGAAAAGATAGAGGAAGTAATAATGCTCTTATGTATTTAATGTCTTCTTTAGGGAATTGAAAAAAAATTGTCAATTTTGAATATTTTCATTTGTATCCTCTTACTTCTGTAAATAATAATCTCCATTAATATTTATGATTGTTATTAAAATATTTTGTTAAGGTTGTTAAGTTCAAATATTTCATGATGCAATGGGTATTTTATAGTTGCAAAACTTATAAAGTATTTTATAGTCGCATAACTTATAAAGCATTTTCTAGTTACGAAACTTATAAAGTATTTTATAGTCGCGAAACTTATAAAGTGCATATTCAATATTTGAGAATTATGGTCTATCAGAGATTTCTAGTAGGAAAGCCATCAAATTTTTACAGGTTCTGCTAGTACAGATAAAAATTTGAAATTACTCATGCAGAAAATATAGGCAGGGCAATTAAAAAATAACTGAAATATTGCTGTCATCTTTGAGACATTTCTGTAAAAAATTGTATTTTTAAGAAGAACCATGACAAAACTTCTGAAATAGATTAATAGAATTTTAGCGGATACTGGGGTATCTGCTAATGATATTTGTTTTACGCTTTGATTTAGCGTAAGATGGCATAGGAAATAAGACATATAGACGGGAGTAAATAACAATTAAAACACGTATTATTAACAATAACATGCAAATAGTGAAGGAAAAGTTGTTCCCCTTGCAACGTTAAAAAACATAAGAGAAAGTCATTTGTTGAGAATGAAAGATGAAACTGAAAAAGTAGAAAAACATACAAATACTTGGAAAGCAGAGTTAATGTCAGTTATGTAGAGTTGAAGAAAGTTCCAATTGGAAAATGTGTGTGTGTGCACAGGTGTGTTAAAGAAATAAATTGCCGCTTAATTGCGACCTGCAATTAGTGCAGGTGTGAGAGCCAGAATTAAACCAATGTCCCTCTGCCATACTGGATAGCAAGGGGGTCTCACTTGAATTGGGAAACTGCTGCACATTCTTCCACTATTGCTGGCTGATAGCGGGGGGCCCAACTGCCAGAAGATATGCATGTGGCTCCTTAAATACACAAACCAAACTGTGCGGGAAAACTGTGCATGTAATAGATAAATGAAAGGCGCATATCTCAAAGATGAGAACATCTCTTTTCCAATCTTTTAATCTTTTCCAATCTTTTACTCTTTTCCAATCTTTTACTCTTTTTTTTTCCAATTGGAGTAGATAGACTAAACTATCACCCGCTTCACACTCCACCCACGTCTATTGAATGGGAGAAGAGGCTCACCCCTTGTTTCCTGTTTAGGATGTGGTTTCTGGCTTTCTCTTTTCCAATCTTTTACTCTTTTCCATTCTTTTACTCTTTTTTTTTCAATTGGAGTAGATAGACTAAACTATCGCCCGGTTCACACTCCACCCACATCTATTGAACGGGTGAAGAGGCTCATCCCTTGTTTCCTGTTTAGGATGTGGTTTCCGGTTTTCTCTTTTCCAATTTTTTCACTCTTACGTAGCCCCCTGCACATCAGTGGTGTTACTGCCTTGCTCAGGGTGATATGATTGAAAAAAAAAAGCCAGACAGAAGTAAATGTATTGGTATGAAATACACAATATGTAAATGTGTGAATGCGTATGTGGGTGTGAATGTAAAGATGTGTGTGTGAGTACCACAGAATAATGATCTCTTAGTATTATTTTGAACTATTGTTCTCATCTTGGCTGATATAGATGTTATTATAGACACAATGTTTCAACCAAGTATCCTCTGGTCATCACCAGGTGTCCATTGATTGACTGATATGGATTATCTTGTAGATTATTGGGATATATCCTGTGAAATCAGATCAGTTATTGTTCTTTCTTGTTGAATAATGATCAACTAGTTTTAACCCTGAACATCTTGCATTTTTTCTGATTTTAATTTTCTGATCATTCTTAATCCTTCAGTGAATGATTGAATAAGGTCATAGCAAATTCTATGACAAGAAGATATCTATAGAAATTTCCCTATTGCATAATTAAATATTTGAGATTAACAACTTTAACAAAATATTACAATAACAATCATAAATATTAATGGAGATTATTATTTACAGAAGTAAGAGAATACAAATGAAAAGATTTTAAATTGACAACTTTTTCCCCTTTCCACATGAACAAAACTGAATAGCTCATTATTATTCTAAGGTATTGGCAAGACATTAAGCACTTTTAGCTTTCCTTCATTCTCTCTTCCTCTTTTTTTTTCTTTCTTTCTTTTTCTCACTGAAATCAAGTAGTGACTATTCCACTCTTTCCACTGGATCAAAACATAGAATAGCTCATTATTTATGAGGTACTGGCAGGGCGCAACGGTCATGCAAACTAATGAAAGGTCGGGGCAAGCATAATTTTAATAGGATTAATTACCAACCTTTGCTCCACAGGGATGATGAGAAACGTTACTCTTTGTGCCAAAATCAACCGTTATTTCATATGGAGAATTTGCTGTGCCATCTCCAGTAAAGTTATTGCCTGTTAAGCTGCAACTATTTTGAGGGTCTGTAGAAAAAATATCATTCACCGAATCATTTGCTGTTATGTTCAGTTGGAACTTCACTTTGCCATTACCCAAACAAAAGCTTTTAGCTAAAATAAAAAAAAACAAACCAAAAAAAAAAAACATCAGCACAAAAAACACTGGAAAACAGAAATAGAGATAATAACTAAAATAAATTTTTTCTTGCGTAATTATTCTTATAGAAAATGTAATTTAATTTTATAGGAAACAAAATTTCAATTTACAGTAAAAAAAATATTTTTATAGAAACAAATATTAGTTTTATAAAAACAAAATTTAATTTTATAAAAACAAAATTTAATTTTTTAGAAACAAAATTTAATCTTTTAGGAAACAAAATCTAATTTTATAGAAAACAATTTTTAATCTTACAGTAAAACAAATTTAATGTTGTAGAAAATTTAATGTTATAGAAATAAATTTACTTTTATAGGATTTAATTTTATAGAAAAACAAAATAATTTTCAGACTGAAACATTCAATGGATTGCACACACACACACACACACACACACACACACACACACATATATATATATATATATATATATATATATATATATGTTAATTGTTTAATTACTTAGTTTTTGTCATAATAGAATTAGACCAGTACACACATTATATTGTAGAACTTTTGAATATTCTTCATTTGTAAACGAGTTATTACGCGACCTAGGTTTCTACCATGTGGTGTCTTCAAGCGAGTAATACAAACTAATAGGTTGGTAGTCCTTAGTAGAGCATTATATATGCATTTTATTTATCAAATTATAATATATACATCAAGTATATACTATCATTATATATCAAATTCCAAAAATTCCCTAAACTAAACTTGCTCAATAAGTGTAACAAAGTAACATCCATTTGTCATCATTGTCTAAAATATACCCTAAAGTAAGGTTAATTATTTCTTATATAACTTGACATCTATAATCTATCCCCTAGCATAAATTAATTGATTCTCTTATATTCTGATAATTAATTTGTTATGGCTTAATGGATAGATCATCCCCCAAGTCAATTACATATGTTTGACATGTAGTGTATTTAAAAAAAAAAAAAACTTTCACTGCCTGACGAAGTGCTAATAAGATAGTACCGAAACACAAGGGCTCTTGTGTTGCAGTAAACTGTTTTTATTATAAACTTATAATAAAAATATTTATTATGCTCTCATTACGATTGAGCTCTCTGGGGAAGAAAATTTTAAAAACGGTTTCCACTATATATGCATGACTCTTCAGAAATGAATTGAGTCCTTTCGGTGACTGGCGTGTGTATACACTGCTTATATAACCTTTTAAAATTTCCTTTCTCTGATTCCATGCGTTGATGGCTTAGGGAGTAGTGACTCCGACTGACACCAAATCGGTCAAGTTTTGATCCCGGCCAGAAGCAAGTGGATGTGTCTAGCCACACTTGTGAGCTGTGATACAGTGAAACAGGCTTGTATATGAATGACTAATATATATATATATATATATATTAAAATTTCCCTTCTCTGATTCCATGCGTTGATGGCTTAGGGAGTAGTGACTCCGACTGACACCAAATTGGTCAAGTTTTGATCCCTGCCAGAAGCAAGTGGATGTGTCTAGCCACACTTGTGAGCTGTGATACTGTGAAACAGGCTTGTATGTGAATGACTTATATATATATATATATATATATATATATATATATATATATATATTAGATAAATATTACACACAGTGACTTACCATAAATTTATATAAATATGCAATACTACAGAACATTAGCTTCAAAACTTTTGTTCAAACTGATCTATTCAAGTTTGTTATGACTTTATTATTTTGCCCTATGTCATCAGAATACAGATAACAGCTGAGTAGTAGTCCGGTAAAATGTCTTCTAACAATGAAAGTGTATATGAAGCAGAGATATATACCTGAATTTCACCCTGCCAAAATATTTCATCCATTGGCATATAATCAATATTTGCCTCATGTTTATGGAAACCAAACAGTGAATGTGAGCACAGTTAAGAAACGGTAAATGTGTCTCAATAGTGGCAACAGCAATGTACATAACAAGTTGGGTGATCCTGCATATCTCTCACCACATTAACTTTTCATCCTTAGAAAGCCTATGGGAGTGACCATGTGAAAAAATAGTATTTTGTAGCTGAAAATTTGCTCTATTAAATGTGTTATCTGCATTTATTGTAGTTTCCATGGAAATATAAAGCATTACTTTCGGAGCATCCAGTCTATATTTTCGCACAGTCAACCCTACCACACACACACACACACACACACACACACACACACACACACACACACACACACATACACACACACAGGGTACGGGGGAGAGTTTGCAAGTCATTCCCTAGGGTCACTAGATTTTCTTACTATTGTAACCTTAAAACAAATTACATTTACGAGATACGATTTTATACAAGTACAAATGAGTTGTCTCCCTTGTACCTCCCTGCTTTTTTTTTCATGTTAAGACTTGTTAAAACTGTAGGAAAAGACTTGTTGAAAAAAAAATTGTTGGAAAAAGAAAATTGTTGGGAAAAAAAAATTGTTGGGAAAAAAAAAAGTTATTGGAAAAAAAAAAGACTAAATTATTTGGAAAAAACTAAATCATGTTAAGACTAAAAATTGTCGGAAAAAAATTTTTGAAAATTCTTTGCAACAAAGAAAGAATTATTTTGGGGACCATTCCATCATTCTCAAAAGTAATCATGGCCTTGAAAAATCGATATATGAAACCTAACAGCATGGAGGAGGTTACTTATCAAGGAAGTAACTCTTCACCCAGTGAGGACCGACATGGGCAACAACTGTCACCTGACCATCATCCAGTGACTGTTAGCACCAACAGCATAAAGTGACACATTTCTTTGAAGTTTTTCCCTTGCCTGAAAAGGAACAGCATAAGCAACAACAAACTAAAAAAAATTACCCTAGGGACATGTAATGTCAGGACGCTGAACAACTGTGGTCAACTCGAGAATGTCAAACAGGAGATGAACAGAGTGAACATCAATATTCTGGGAATATGCGAAACTAGATAGCCTAACAATGAAAATTTCAGCAGCGACAACCACAAGATAATATACGCATGATGCAAAAATAACGAAAAAGGAGTCGGCTTAATATTGGATAAAGAAATAAAGAAATGCATTCTGGGATACTGCCAGTAAGTCCTCTTACTCAAACTGAGAGGAAGACCCTTCAACATATCTATTATAGTAGTTTATGCACCAACAACGCAAAGCACTGAGGAAGAAATAGAATCGTTCTAATCCATGCTGGACAATGCCAAGGCTCAGTGCAAGGGCCAAAAAATTAGAATCATAATGGGTGATTTGAATGCCAAGGCAGGTAAAGAGAGGGAAGGCAAGACCACCGGCAACTTTGGATTAGGAATCCGTAACGAACGAGGAGAAAAATGGGTCTAATGGTGCACAGCATATGACCAGGTAATAACTAACACCTGGTTTGAGAACCACCCACAACATCTATTGACACGGATAAGCCCATGGGGAGACAAAAAAAAAAAGACTACATAACTATAAACAGGAGATACAGAAATGCAGTGGTTCAATGCAAAACCTATCCTGATTGTGGAAGCGACCACCTCCCAAGGGAGATCTGCAAGCTAAGGGTGAAACTACGGAGAATGAAGAAGCCTAGTAGCAATACAACACGCTCGTGAATGACCTCAAATTGCAGAAAGAATACACTAACAAAAAAATACGAAGAACAAATTGGAAAAGGAAACTCGAAATGGGACTCACTAAAGGAAGCACTAGTGACATCAGCAAATAACATTACCCCAAAGGAAGTCAGACGCAGAAAAAAACAAAAACAAAAAAAAAAACGATTAGATGACTGAAAAAATTCTCGACATGATGCAAAGGAGACAGAAAATGATGCCAAGATATGGAATGGAATACAGGAAAATACACAAGGAAATACAAAGCAAATGCAAACAAGCTAAAGAGGAATATCTCAACAACAAATGTGCAGAAGTAGAAAGATTGAGAAGGACTAATAAAGCAGACATGCATATAGAAATAAGAGAAGTGACAGGACAAAAAAACCTGATCCTTAACAGGATGTATAAAATCCAAGGATGGAACGATAATATTGCAGAAAGTGAAAATACTCCGGCAATGGGAAGAATATATAAAAAATCTTTTCCAGAACAAGAGAGAGCAATCGATAATACACAAAGATGAGGGTGGACCGGAAATATTAAAGTTCGAAGTGGAAGCTGCAAACTGGATAGAAACAAAGCAGCTGGACCAGATAACATTGTAATGATAGCTCTGGAATAGCCCTGGAAGAATTCGGCGTAGAGAAAATCACAGAAATAATAAATGAAATTTATAATAGTGGAGTAATGTCGGACGACTTAAGTAAGTCGATTTTCATAGTACTGCCTAAGAAGCCAGGTGCAAACGAATGCGAACTCCACCGAACAATCAGTCATTTCACCGGATTTATTCAACTTGTACATCGAGGACACTAGATGTTATGCAAGGATTTGTCATCGGAGACCACAATTTCAACAACATAAGGTACGCAGATGATACAGTTCTGATAGCAGACACGGAAAAGAAACTACAAATCCCCCTACAGAAGGTAGCTGAAGAGAGTTACAAGAAAGGACTACAAATAAACTGCAAGAAAACCGAATGCATGGTCATCAGCAAAAAGAGCAACCCAAAATGCCAAATACAAGTGGGGGATACTAAAATCAAGCAGGTACAAAAATGTTAATATTTGCAAAGTGTTCTAACAAGACGGAAAGTGTGACACAGAGATCCGAAGGCGAATTGGCATGGCAAAGGACGCATTCCAGAAGGTGAGTAGAGTATTAAAAGACAGGACAATTTCGCTAGAAACAAAGTACTGGATTGCTATGTGATGTCAGTTCTTCAATATGGCAGTGAATGTTGGATAATATCATCGAAGATGAAGGAAAAACTGGAAGCAACTGAAATGTGGTTCTACAGAAGGATGCTGCGGATATCATGGACCGAGCATGTGAACAATGATGAGGTTTTGGGAAGGATGGAAACAAAAAAGAAATTAATATTGAGCATCAGGAAGAGACAGCTAAAGTTCCTGGGACATGCAATGAGGAAGGAAGGGAGTCTTGGAGAACCTGATACTAACAGGCCAGATAGAAGGAAGGAGAGACAGGGGAAAACAGCGTGTCATGTATTTGAGTGGCCTGAGCAGGTGGATGGCAGAACGGGGGTGGTATGGTGTAACAGGAGAAAGCGTGCTAAGAGGTACCAGGGATAGGGAGACGTGGAAGGCCTTGATCGCCTACGTCCTGAAAGGGCAAGGCACGTAGAAGAAGAAGACTAATAAAATTCATCCTTTCCAGGCTAAGGTTTAGTGAATAAAGAAGGAAAATGTGAAAAAGTGAAAGAAAGGGACAAGAATACAGCTACAATAATTTCTTTTTGTCATTCTCTCTCTCTTTCCCCCTCTCTCTCACTCTCTATCTCTCTCTTTCACTCTCTCTATCTCTCTCACTCTCTATCTCTCTCTTTCACTCTCTATCACTCTCTCACTCTCTATCTCTCTCTTTCACTCTCTCTCTCTCTCTCACTCTCTATCTCTCTCTTTCACTCTCTATCTCTCTCTTTCACTCTCTATCTCTCTCTCTATCTTTCCCCCTCTCTTTCACTCTCTATCTCTCTCCCCAGTCTACTCAAAGTGAATAAACAAAAATATTCATAGTCTCCTCAGGAAAGCATGTCTCTCTCGAAAAATGTATAAATTTCTTTCTACTTGCAGCAAAAATGGAAGCCATTTTGATTTCAGTATAATTCATAATACATTTTACAGTTTTGGACATCTTTTTGTTCACTCAAATTATTAGTCGAACGCAAATAGAATCGAACTCACTACATTAGTAATTCTTTACCTGCATGACGCTTTTATGGTTCTTGTACAATATGACACCAAGAGACATTAGTACCAAAAAGGACTATAAACAATTTGAGTTGAAATTTCTCAGAATCTCCATTGTTGATGTCAGATTTTTGTACCAACAAAGCCATCTCAAAACCCATCTTTCACCAAGGACAGATAAGTTCCAAGTTGTTTTTCTTCTAAATATTTTAAAAGACATGCTTTTTTTTTATTACATTTTTTCTTTTGTAATATTTTTGATAATAATCTTAAATTAAAACTCAAGTCAAAATAAATGCTTGGAATGGATGCAGGCAGATTTCAAAGAATCAACTGAATTGAATCATTCAGCAGAATTTACAGAAAAATATTCCAACAAAAGGAATTGTGACATGCGGGAGAGCTCCCGGTTGTAAAAATTCTATTTAGGTGAAGGAGTTTGACATTACCTATTCCCAAAATATTGTTAGGTAATTATTAAAAATGAAACATAGCTTCACATACCTCGTATAAAGGAGCTTCAACTGTGTTGCATACTTATTGTCGTAAAAATAATGACAGAGGCATTTGTTTTAGAGCGGACAGACGCACGCACAAAGCGAGCCTTTATTTACATTAGAAGAAGAGGGAAGAGTTAGGTAAAGGGAGAGAATCCCTGCAGAAATTCTAAAAAAGAAAGAGAGATAACCTTTAACTGACTGACAGTTATTGATAATTTCAACACTCCTCCTCAATTGCTGACAGTCTAAATAATCAATTCTTCAAGACCTAACAGGTCCCTGAGCTTCACAAACTGTGAGCTCACAAGTCCTTTTGTTAGAATATCCGCTACCAATAGCTTTTCGTTCACTCGGCAACTCGGTGAGATCCCATACTTTGTTAGTATGCAAGGAAGAAATTTCACCTTCCATTGCTTTCATCCACTCATTCCTCTCAGGACTGGAGAGTGCTTCTTCCATTGTCAGTGGATCACTTAAATTATGGGCCATGTAAACCCATTCACCGTACTGGTCTGGAGCCTTCTTAGTCCTTGGTGATCTTCGGAGTCCCGGTCCCTCCTGCAAGTTGTCATTATCCTCGGAGCTCTCCTGGTATTCGATTTCAACTGGAGGTGGCTTCACTACTTCTTTTTCCTCTTGGTCAGTTATGGAGCCTGATTCATTGAAGATCACATCCCTGCTATGAAATACTCTAGACTTTCTGGTGTCATAAAGTCTATAACCCTTTACACTAATGCCATAACCAAGAAATATGCTCTTCTTGGACTTAGAATCCATTTTAAACCTTTCATCCTTTGGTACATGGACAAAAGCATCACACCCAAAGATGCGTAAATGTTTTACATTGGGTTTATGCCCCTTCAATACTTCATAGGGTGTCATACCTTTCACAGAATTTGTTGGGCTCCGGTTTCGAATATATGAAGCTGTGGATAAAGCTTCTGCCCAAAATTTCTTAGGCAGTTTTGCATCTGACAACATTGCCCGCACTGTTTCTACTAATGTTCGATTCATTCTTTCAGCTACTCCATTTTGCTCTGGGGTTTTAGGAACAGTATATTCATGTCGAATGCCTTCCTTTTTTAAGTAATCTTCAAATTCTCTTGAAGTGTACTCCCCACCATTATCAGTGCGTAGGGTCTTAATATTATGTCCTGTGAAATTTTCCACCATGGTTTTCCATTCCATGAACTTTTTAAAAACATCTCTCTTGTGTTTGAGCACGTATATCCATACAAATCTTGATTTATCATCAATAAATGTTACAAAATATTCTGCTCCACCAAGCGATTTTGCCTCTATCCTTCCACAAACATCGCTATGCACAATTCCGGGAAGTTGAGTAGCTCGCTTTCCACCAGATTTTGGAAATGAGGAACGATGATGTTTTCCATCCAAACATGGCTCACATAAGTTGATATCCTTGGTTACATCATAGTCAAGGCCAGTTACTAGTTCATCTTTTACTAGTTTCTGTAAATTCTTTTCTCTAAGGTGGCCAAAGCGTCTATGCCAAATCACCTCCTTTGTATCACTACTTAGGCAGGAGTTTGCTGAATGGGCTTCTCCATATACTTCACTGCAGTTTAAATAGTATATGTTACCAATTTTTGAACCTGTTGCCACCACTTTCTGCTTGTCATCCAGAATTTGACAACTTGATTCAGTAAATAGGCATGTCTTTCCAGATTTAGTGGCTCTAGACACACTTAATAAATTATAAGACAATTTAGGAACATATAGAGTTTCATAAAGCCTGCATCTTTGGTATTTGCCATTTGGTAAACTCACTTTAAGTTCTATTGTACCTATACCTAATGCCTCAACTGAAAATCCATCGCCAAGGGTTATTTCCTCTGCTACATCCAACTTTCTGAAATTAATAAATTTCTCTACATCGTAACACATGTGACATGTAGCTCCAGAAGCAACAATCCAGTTACTCTTCTTATTATTTGACAACAACGCATTATGTGTGAGAAGTCCAACAATGTCATCACTAGAATCACTTGAGTCATCATTTTTCTTAGTGAAGAAAACTCTCCTTTTCGGATGGTTCGACTTAACATTCTCTTTTGTATCAAGTAAACGACAGTCACGTTTAATGTGACCGTTTTTTCCACAGTAATAACATTTGGGTCCCCTTTTGTTGACATGATGTTTTGATGCCATGGCTTTCAATTCAGCACCATTTATTTCCTTCTCTTTGATCTTGGTTTCTTCATGCAGCAATCGCTCAGTCACTAACACCCATTTAGGAACATCCTGACTTGCTTCGAGTGCCGTCACCAACATATTATAAGAGTCTGGAAGTGTAGCCAGAAGATGAACAACTCTATCTTCCTCGTCAATAGAATCGCCAATGACTGCTAATTCATCAAATATTTCCATCATAGTTTTAATGTGTTCATGAACAGAGTCGCCGTCTTTTAGTTTAAGAGAATATAATTTTCTCCTCAACGCTAATTTATTTGCCCAAGTTTTCTTTTGAAATTGGTCAGCTAATTTTTTCCACACTACTGCGGGGTCGTCAGGGTCTCCAATTAAATATAGCAGTGAAGTTTCCACCGACAGTACAATCGTCGCTAATGTACGGTCCCTTCTTGATAAATATTTTACGTGTGATGCAGAATCTGTTCGTTTATCAGGAACTATCTCCGTTTCGTTAACAATGTTCCATAAACCATCCCTAATTAAAGCCATTTTACACTGAACCTTCCAAGTATTATAATTTGTACCATTTAGTGGTACCAGGTTACTAAGTTTTGTTTCCATTGCCATTGTACTTTATACAAGCAACACAAAAACTTTCAATACAAAAAAAAAAAAAATTCAAGATGGCCGAACGGGATAAAACAAAAAAAGTTCACACGTGGACATGGATAAATATCTCCAAGACGTTGACGTAGACTGGGTCCATAACCTTTGTTAGGTAATTATTAAAAATGAAACATAGCTTCACATACCTCGTATAAAGGAGCTTCAACTGTGTTGCATACTTATTGTCGTAAAAATAATGACAGAGACATTTGTGCGGACATTTGTGCGGACAGACGCACGCACAAAGCGAGCCTTTATTTACATTAGAAGAAGAGGGAAGAGTTAGGTAAAGGGAGAGAATCCCTGCAGAAATTCTAAAAAAGAAAGAGAGATAACCTTTAACTGACTGACAGTTATTGATAATTTCAACAAATATTTCAAAAGATTTGCACTTAGTTATTCTGCGTTTAGTCCTCATTTGAAACCAACCATAACTATGTAGCTTAGATGTGAAGAATGCAATTAATAACAGGCCATTGCTCTACAGGTATTCCTTGGGCCATGATTTGGAGGCTGTAACATCAAATTATGTACCTTCACTCATTTTCAATATCTAAGTTTGATATTGAAAATAAAAAAATTTCTTGAAGCTTTAATTTTAGCTAAATGATTAAATTTACTATTTCCAGTAAGCAAAATACTCTGGTGTATTTCAAAGAGAAATTATATTCATTAGAATCTAAAATTTTTAATGTTTAAACATTTTTTCAATTTTTTGGCCATTTTTGAGCGATTGACATACTTGTAAACAAAGTTAATTCTCAGTGTTAAAAATTTGGCGAAAATAAAATATACTTCTGTGACACGTTATTTTTGGAAAATTAGCAAATTTAAAGTTAAATTAATCTGATTTAAAACAAATATTACTTGTTTATGGCATGAAATTTCGAATAAAGATATTTCTTAATCACGGATCTCTGATCTTTCTGGCCGGTGAATGTTTAATAAAGATAACAACTCTGAAAGAAATGGCCTTAAAATGATAAGCCTCTTTTAACTTTCCATAGATAAAAGAATGTGCCGTTTAACATAAAAAAAATTAAAAATTACTTTAAAATTTTCAATGTTAAATGCTTTTCAATTTTCGATTTATAAATATAGTCTTTACTTAATAGATTAATATCTGAAGATACCGAGTGACTGGAAGAAATAAAAAAATGTTTGAAACTTTATAAATCATCATAATTAGCAAAGAAATATGAAAACAATTCTTTATTCCTCAATTTTTTTTCAGAATATGATATCCTTAATATATATTATTTAAAATCAATTAAAAGTTTATTTAAATTAAAAATGGCGTAATTTTAGTGCATTTATTTAATTTTATTGTTCGGAAAAGATTTTCGGGAAAGCGGTTTCATAGAAAAAAAATACATGCATTCTCCAAGGAGTTTCGGATTTAACTAATAAAACAAAATTTTTGATCAGTTTTGAATTTCTAGAGATTTCATGAAATTAATTGGAGTGGGGAGTAACAAATGTAAAAATAGAATATTTTTACCAAGATTTTATAAGAATAATAATTACATAAATAAATTCATTCATTTGTGAATAAGTCCTGAAAGTTTCAGTAAAATCAGACAATAAGTTGATTTTTGCAAAAACTTTCAAATGAATGTGTCTTTCAACGCCAAAAAACGACTTGCGTCATATTACGTTTTTGCTTAGCCATATTATGTAAACAACGTGAATCGCTAATTGAAAACAAAAAAAGAAATTTTTACTGAAATTTCGAACGTGTTAAAGAATTAAATTTCTTTATAATGGTGACCACAAAATTTGATCTTTCTTAATAATAGCATAAACATTTTGATGATAAAACTTTGTTTTTATTAAGTTTGAGCCCTTTTAACATCATGCTATGCTGTTGTTGTTTTTTTTTTTGGGGGGGGGGGGTGCGAATTAGTGACGATAGCTACGCCAAATGATTTTTAAGACCTAACATCAACTCTAGTCTTATGCTAATGTTTTCGCATGTAAACAAGTAGAAACAGTTTTTACTTTTAGAAATTGAACAAAAGAGAAATTACTTACCAGTTCGGAATTCAGTTCTCTGGAAAAAATTAAACATTTCAATGAAATCAATAAATTACGCAAAACAAAATAGCTTGTGTTTAATTCGAGGAGTTTAATAAAAAGTCAATCAGAAACAATTTATAAATAAAACAATAAAAACTAATTTATATCCACTTGGTTAAATTATTACTATTTTCAAATGAATAGCTCAATATATGCAAATGTAGTCAACCATAAAAATAGACAAATATACTTTTTTTTTTTATAATCATTCGCCCCAAGCAAGCTATGTTTCATTTTTAATAATTACCTAACAAAGGTTATGGACCCAGTCTACGTCAACGTCTTGGAGATATTTTACTGCCACTGTTTTGCAGGGGTTACATAGGAGGAAAGTTATGAGAAAGAGTGACAGGTTATAGGGGGTGCCAGAAAGTGGGTAAGAGAAGAATGAGAATACTGATGAGAGTGGAGTGGACAGAGAAAGAAGCATGAGAGAGAGAGAGAATGTAGGTTAGTGAGATAGGAGATGACTATTGACCTTACATTTAAATTCTTGGAGATTGTAGCTGTCGGGGAAGCAAGTAAATGGAAGGGAATTCCACAGGCGGGAAGTACGAGAAAAGTAACTGTTGGAGTAGAATTTGCGTTTACATTTTATTGGTTTCACAGTAAAAGGGTGGGACCTAGTTACTAATCTTGTGGCTCGAGTAAATTCATATATAGCGGGCACGAGTGAACTAAGTTCATCGGAGAAGAAGCCGTGAAAGTATTTGTAGAAGAGACACGGGGAAGCCAGATTGCGCCGGTGAGAAAGTGACTGTATCTGAGCTGACAAGTTGGGATCGATCACATTACAGATTCTCCGTTGGATTTTGTCAAGGACACCTAGGTTGATAGCAGGAGTACCCGACCAGATATGGCAGTAGTATTCAATGTACGGGCGGATGGTAGATTATATATGTGCAGGATTGTTTCAGACTGGAAAAACTTCCTGGCCCTACACAGAGAACCGACTTTCTTAGCAGCGTATGGATTCTATATAGTCATTCCACTTGGGTCTGTTGTGAAAGTTAACCCGAGGAGGCGTAGTGTTTTGCTTTATGGGAGACTAGCCTGATCCATGCTAATGGGGGTGGGGGTAGGTCTGTGATGGTTAATAGATAGCAGATTCATTTTGGACGCATTAAAATTCACGAGCCATTTCTTACCCCAGTCCGCCACGGATTGGAGGTCCTTTTCAAGCTCGGCAGCGAGGTTTGCTTTGTCAGCCTCGGCTGATTTTTGAGCGATGCGAGAGTAAACCTTAGTGTCGTCAGCGTATATGCCTAATTGGGATCTTATTACATCTGGGAGATCGTTAATGTAGATAAGGAAAAGCATAGGACTTAGAATAGAGCCTTGAGGGACACCCGCGTTTGTATGATAGTATTGGGAGGCATGTCCGTTCAATACTACCTTCATTGTGCAATTTGAAAGGAATGACTGAATAAGGTCAAACAATTGTCGCAGCTTGCGTAGAAGGCCAGCATGCCAGACTGTCAAACGCTTTGGAGATATCTAGGGCAACTTGTCTATACTTTTGGGATGAGGTAGTATTTACATTGTTCGAACTATTGTTCTCATATTCACTGTCATGCTTACAACGTTTCGGCCGTTCTATGCTCTGGCCTTCTTCTGGTGCTAGAAATTTCGATTCAAATCGTTCAATTTAATGTGTTGTATGTAATTTAAACACTTTCTCTAACAGATTGTGATAAACCTTTGTGAACAATGGATCTGTCCAGAAGAAAATAAACAAAGTACTGTTGTGATTTTGTTTGGGGTGGTGGTAAGGGAATTAGTTACAATCCTCGCCCCCACCCCCAGGAGCTACCAAAGTTCTGCACGCCACTGAGTTCAAATCAGAGTTGATCATTGAAGGAAAGAACTTTTTGCCTGAACAAAACATTACTCAAATCTTGTCAGCCACATGGCCTGCTAGCTTCTGTTCTATTCAAAACTTTTTTAATCATTTCACCCCCAAGCAATGTGGGACCGCCACTAGTGTGTATGGGGTTACAGTGACAGAAAAGACAGGGTATAGTGGCTGTTGAAGAAAGGATAAAAGATGAACAGCATTCAAGAAGATAGAAGATGTCAACTGACGTTGCATTTAAATTTTTGGAGATCGTAGCTATCATGGAAGCAAATAAATGAAAAGGAGTCCCACAAGTGGGAAGTGACAGTTACATTTTAAACTATTAAGACTATTAAAGACAGAAGAGACCTTACTTTCTCTTTTTTTTTATATTTTGCTCACTCAGAAACAGGGTAGGGTAAGTATAAGACGTCGAGGAATAATTATTTTGTAGCGGATAGGAAATTAAGAATTAAAAGCAACCTTCTTCTTCACTTTTACAAAAATTCACAATGACGTGTGAAATCCTGGTTTTGCCGCATAGAAAAATGATTGACTTCGTGCTTACAGAAAAAGTCGAAACCGGATTTCGCGAGTAGATGTTAAATTGATTTTCTGACTAATGGAAGCGATTTGCAAGACTAAAAGGAACTTAGCACTCCAGTGCGAAAAATCTAGATGATTATAAATGACTTCGATCACCGTCAGTCAGAGATGGGAGTAGCAAGAGAGAGACACAACTAAAATGTAACGGGAGAAACTTTAACCACGACCCGGACGTAAGTTCGCGTCGCACATTGTCTTCCTTCTCCTTCATTCTCGTGTGCTGATTCCTTTTACTTCTTCTTCTCCTTCAAAGACACTCCTACCGAACAAACGCTCATACATACATTCATACGTACGCATAAACTCTTTCCATCAAATTACTACTACGAACATTTCTTCAACTCTTGATACCCTTAACTCAGTACTTGTTTCTCATTGAACATTAATTTCTACCAATTCTTGTTATTCTTTCCTGTTAATAAATTTTATTCTTCCACTCTATTCCACAAATATACACATTCCAACCACCAATCTACAACCTACCTTCTGATTATGATAATTCTTGATAACCTCTGTAAGTTGTAGGGAGTTCGGTTACACAAGGCTTCAATTTCTCTGCGCAAACCAACTACTTAATTTGAATATGTAGCACAATGAGAAGTGAATTTCATCTTTCCAAAGAGCATTTTCGCAAGGTGAACGAATAAAACAGTCTCAGCTGGAGAAGGTTATTTTAACAAATCCGCAACTCAAGTGAGTTCAATGGTATTTGAGTCTCAATAGTATCTGAGCTCACCTCTCTAATTTCGCATTTGAATGTGCGTTGTGGTGCAGTGGATATTGGCTCGGACGAAGAAATCAGAGAGCCGATTTCGAATTCCGTTTGAATTCATTGCATTCCCTTACGCACAAATACCCGTGGGAAAGGTATTAATCCGACTCTTTCCTCTGGTTTTGTGTTAAGTAGCAAGGCACATTGGGTTCTATAGCCTTGGTTGGCAACCAGTCTACCGCAGAAAGTAATGGCATCATACTACGTGAAAATTTGCCCAGTCACTTATCTTGAAAAAGACATGATCGCCCAAGCGTGTCACGTATGGATAATTACCAGCTCCCCGACTAGAGCAAGATGTTTAATATTGATCTTCTAAGCACCGCTTAGATTTGGCACAAGTCCGAAACTATGGGGTACCCAGTGAGGATCGAACTCACTACTCAGTTGTAATAGACTCAAGCAAGACAAGCTTGATAACCATTACACCACGCCGAGGTACCCGATTAAGATGTTTAAGGGTAGTCCGAACGCGACTGATACATTACACCACCCGTGCACGCACAGTGCATGGAAAACCTATTTTTCCAAAAAATTGTTTTAAGATATGGATTTCTTAAATTACAACTGAAAGTATCATTGGCTGATTCTGTTTACTAATACCGAATGTACCCAGATGATAATGAAATGGCCAATATTACCGTTACCATTTTAATTGAACTTTTAAACTGAAAAATCATGTTGAAAATTAAAGGGAGATAACTTTTATTTTAAAATGACTATTTATTTTCTCGTTGTTTATTTTATGACAATGAAAATCTTTTCTCCATGAATTTATTATTGAAATATTCGTTCAGATAATATTTTCATATTCTTCTAAGAAAATTTAAAACCGAGTAACAGATGATAAAAACAAACTCATTAAATATTTTTCTAACCAGTACGGAAATATAAAAAAAATGCCTTCTGAATTCATACTCACTGGTTGCACTTTTTTTTTTTTTATTCATATTGAATTTTCTTGCCGCTTGTCTGCCGTAGCATAAATTTTTATTTCTACTAAATCCAAGCTCTTTTGCCAGACACAAAAGCTTACAAAAATAGTCAGACATTATGCTGAAAATTTAAAATACAAGACAACCACATTGTAAAATCTTCAAAGGAAAAATAAATTTGTTTACACTACAGTTAAAAAAAAAAAAAAAAAAAAAGGATACAAACTGAATATGCATAAAAATTTCCTTTTGTGTGCCTATTAAAGCAGAATAACAATTTATGGTAAAAGGTCACTAGCTAAATATGGGAAAAAATTTACAACTCGGGAGAAGACGAGAATTTTTTTAAAATGACGAAAAGAGAAAAAAAACAATGCACCCCCCCCCCCCCAAAAAAAACCCCCAACAAAACAAGCCAACCACTTTTGAATAAAAACGAAAAGCCCAACTTACAAATTACCACACGGGCATCTCAGGGACACTTTTTACAGAGTTCGTTCTTAAGAAAATGTCTCTGAATTTCTTTCGTTTTAGGGTGTTGAACCTCATGAGAATTTTCACTGGAATTCCAGTTTCTCTTGTCTCTGTGTTTGGCTGGTAACAGAGCCTTCTTGATGCTCTCATGATACCAATTCTTTTATATTGACTTGCCTTCTTTCCTTTGTGTCAAAAGGTCTTCTCCTTATTCTGACTTATGCAGACATTTATGTTCTTCTTTGCCCCACTATCTGGGATGTTATTAGAGTTTGAGATCACGTCTCTCCTTGGTCAATATATACGAAAAAATAATTTTCCGTAAACTGCAAATGGGCGGGTTTTAACCACTGAGCCGAAAAAGATATACATTTGTAACGAATTTCACACGAATCGTCTGGCTTGCATAAAATTTTTCTCATAAGAAGGTGCATTAAAGAAACAACCGAGACGATTATACATTTAAACATTTATACATTTAAACAATGTAACGTTTTTGAAATAATCAAATAAAATGTTTATCGTAATAGTAGTCTCAAAAATATCGCAGCATTTTTTGCAGTATCAGCAAGTTCTTATCTCTTTCCATTTTAAAAATTAAACACCTTATTTCACTTTAAGCTGCCTATTTTTATACGCCGCCATAGTGGAGAACAAAATTACAAACACACATTGCTTTATTCTTAGTTAAACCAAGCAAATCTACCAACGCAAGGAACAGGTAAAACTCAGCAGTTGGTTTTGAAAAATAACAAAATAACCAGAAAAGAAGAAACTCGACAATTTATGAAAACAGCAAATCGGGATGTGCCATTTGTCTTCTTAAATAAATTTATTTGTATTCCCTTCGAAGGAAATTCAAATCGGTATCTCTCTCAGTCAGTAAAAAAGAATTACTTTGACTAAACCAACAAATTAAAAAGGGAACGACTCAAGAAAAATAAAAATAAAACATCTATAGAGAGCTTGATCATGTTTATTCAGTTGGCCTTATGCCAAACATAGTCAAACTCCCCACAAGTTAACATATCAGAATGTAGGAAAGAATAAAAGTGTTTCGTTTGTATGTTTAAATGTAAATTTATTTACAGAACAGAATAACATCAATTTGTATTAAGTGAAATTATTAACTGTGGAAATGTTCTAAGAGAAAATAGTAGTAAAGAGTTAAATGAATCCAGAGTTTGTTGTGGTAATAAGGTCTCCGTGCCTTTCTTTTTTTTTTTTAGCAGCCGGTGAGTAAGTGAAGAAGAAAAAGCAATAAAGGAAAATTGTACTTATCGATGTTATTGTTAACTTTTAGGGGTCAGTTAAAGTGTCTTATTTTTGTTGTCACTGTCTTCTTCTTCTTCTTCTTTGTTGACGGCGAGAATGGTGAGGATGAAGAAGAAGAGATAAAAATAGGAAAGAGAGGAAGAACGAATGTATGTCGACGAGACGTGTTTGGTTCAGCGGCTTGAAATTTCTCTTTTACATCGTGGCGGTGTCCTATCTGATCTCTGCTTCCATCTGACTGATTCAACTTTCTTTCCTTATGTATATCAAAGAATTTTTTTTTCATTCTGGTTTGTTAATTTCTCTCTGTTTTGTAAATCGCTCCCTTTTCATTGGTTAGAAAATAATTTACACTGGATCGCATAATTTGACTTCGTTTTTTTCCTTCTGTACGGAATCAAACCTTTTTTTCTATTGGTCAAAATGATTTTCGCATCAGCTCGCGAATTTGTAAACAGTGAAGAGAGGAGAGTTATTTTTATTTTATATTCACCACATATTATCTCTTTTCTTTCTTCCTATTTTGAAGAATATTTCTTTGAAATATTTTTATTATTTTTATTTTTTATTTTAATCGTTTTTCAATTATATTTTATATTTGTTGCTGGAAAAAAGACATTTTCTTATCTCTAACTGATCTAACTGATTTCAGCATTAAATCCTACTAAACTTGTTGTCAAGCAGTCATTATCGCAAATGATCAACAATCAAATAAACGGAATTTAACGAAAGTCACATTCAATAATAAAAGTTACCTCCCTTTAATTTTCTAAATTTTTAACTTTTCGAGAAAGTGAAACATTCGGCGAAGCGAATTGTCGATTTTAAATGACGTTTTTGGTGGTAAGGCAAGATTTTGGATAAATAATACATACTGTTACGAACCGGAACCATTTTATAATGACACTTCTTCTTCTTCTTCTTCTTCTTCTTCTTCTTCTTCTTCTTCTTCTTCTATGTGCCGTGTCCCTTTAGGACGTAGTCGATCGTGATCTTCCACATCTCTTTATCTCTTGTCGCCCTTAACACCCTTTCTCCTGTTACCCCTACCAAACCCTGATTTGTCATCCATTTGCTTAAGCCTATCAAGTATGTCATGCATGGCTTTTCCCTGTCCCACTTTCCCCTCTATTCGCCTTGTGAGTATCAGAATCTCCAAGCCTTCCTTCCTCATTACATGTTCCATAAACTTCATCTATCTCTTCCTGATGTTATTGTTAAGTATCAGTTCCCTTTTCGTTTTTATCCTCTCCAAAACCTCATCGTTGCTCACAGGTTCGGTTCATATTATCCTTAGCACCCTTCTGTAGAACCACATTTCGGTTACTTTAAGTCTTTCTCCCATCTTTGATAAGATTTTCCAGTGTTCGCTGCCATATTTAAAGGACAGATATCACATAACATTCCATATTCTTTTCTTTGTTTCCAACGAAATTTTCCTGCCTCTCAATACTTTACTCAGCTTTTGGAATGCATCCTTGGCTGTCAGTTCACCTTCAGGTCTCAGGTCGCACTTTCCGTCCGATGTTAGAACACTTTCCATGTATTTAAATTTCTATACGTGATTGATTTTACTATCCCAGGCCTGTTCTCAGTAATCTCCCCCGACGCCTTCTCTACCTTTTAATTCTATTCAACTAAAAAAAAAAACAAAAAAACAAAAAAACAAAACAAAAACATATGTGGTCCAGAAGTCAAATCTTTCACTTATAGTCATTATTTCGCCACCAACAACTTTATTGTCTTTTTTTAATTTTTTTTTTTTCTGCAAAATTGCCAACAGAAAATAGTGCAATAATTTAATTCAGATAATGATAGATCTATCGCGAAAGATATGAAATGTTGTTGAAAAAAATCACGGACGACAAAAAAAAAACAGTTGAAAAAATAATTCTGGTTCATTTCTTCGTCAGTGAGATTGGGTGACTGCAATTCCAGTTAGGAAACGGCAAAAAATGAGTAGTGCAAGTTTAAGTTTTCATAGTGCATCGAGAAAAGCTCCTTACGGAGCTTGAAATCCTCTCTCCTGGCAGCAGAATTAGGAAAAGTCATATCATAAATCATACCTCCCATCCCACATTCGTCCCACACCAAAGTATTTTGTTTGATCGAAAATAGATAATAATGTTGTTGTCACAAAGTGTTTTCAAATGCCATGTCCAATTAAAAGGCGATTTTTCCACTGGCAGTTCATTTAATGAATATCATCGTCAAACACTAAGTTTATAAATTCCTAGCAAAAGGAAAAAAAAAACAACAAAAAACAAAAAAACAAGAAAAAAACTAACCACTGTTCAAATATAAATTCGCGTTTCTGTCTGATAATTTATAATGTATTCAATTATTCTATTCAATTAAAAACATGCATTTTGGAATTGTGTTAATAAAATCTTTGCCCTTTTCTTTTTTAAACAATGACAATATGTTGGCCAAAAAAATTTAGCTTTTAAAACAAAACTTATCAATACTCCCTTTCTTAGTTGCTAACGTAAGCGAACAACTAGAATTCTTCCATTTTGATTTTATCTGTTCTGTTATCTTTGTATCTCTTTACGATACTCAGAATTATCTCCCTTGCACCGGCAATTCCGTGAGTGAGGAGTATAAATAACATAGAAAATATACAATTAAAATAGGTAAGTCGATTCATTTTCGATAACTAACTTTTAAATTGAATTTTTAAAAATAACAAAGTTTTCTTGAAACTTTTATTTTAGTTTCAATTGAAAGCTAAATGATTAAATTTATTTTTTCCAGTAAGCAAACACTAAACAGTATATTGTGTCACTGTATTTCAAACAGAAATTGTATTGATTGAAATCCAAAATTTTGAGATTTTTTTTAAATTTAAGAAATCTTTTCGGTCATTTTTGAGCGATCGACATGTTTGTATTTAATTTCTTAAAATTTCATGAATTTACGTGGAAGTAGAGAGTAACAGATGTAAAAATATTTTTATCAAGATTTTTTTTTTAAATATTAATTTGAAAAGTAATTTCATTCGTTCTAGTTTTCATTAAAATCAGACAATTATTTCATTTTTGCAAGAATTTCCAAATTAATGTGTTTTTCACCGGGAAAATGAGTTACGTAATGTTACGTTTTCCATTGTCAACTCCTGTAACAATTTGGTTACTCGCTAACGAAAATCAAGACAAAATTTCGGACGTGTTAGAAAGGATTAAAATTTTTTAAAAATAATTAAAAATTACTTTTATTTTTCCTCCGCAATAATAACATAAACATTTTGATAAAAAAAGTTTGTTTTTATTAAGTTTGTGACCCTTTTTCTTCATATAGTTCTATTTTTTCAGCGATTTAGTGGCGGTACCTAAGTTAAAACCTAAAAATTGCAAGGATTCAAATATCGATTATATATATATATATATATATATATATATATATATATATATATATATATATTCAACAAAAACAACGTCAAAATTAGTTAGTTACAGCTGCACAAAAAATATTACACAAATAATAAAAAGCCACAACAAAAAATTAACAAACTACAATAATGTAATCGAAGAAGCTCAATGCAACTGCAGAAACGGAACTACATGTCCACTCCAAAGAAATTGCCAGCAAACAAACATAGTATATAAAGCCAAGGTAAGTGCAAACAACAACATAATGTACTACATCGGTGCCACTGAGGGACCATTTAAGAAAAGAAATAACAACCACAATCTTTCATTCTCCAACAGAAAATACTTGAACAGCACTACACTATCAACATACGTATGGCGTCTAAAAGACAGAAATATTTCACCAACAATAAGCTGGAAAATACTGAAAAAAGCACCTGCCTACAACAACATTACAAAAAAATGCCTACTTTGCCTACATGAGAAAGTAGCAACTATATCTCATACCCCACAAAAGAACTTACTAAACACGAGATCAGAACTAATTTCTAAATGCAGACATGAAAATAAATACCTATTATCACAATTTATACCAAACGGATAAAAAAAAAATCACACGTCTCTGCCATAGTAAAATTAATACACCACAAATAAACACTAACAAGCATTACAAATTAGAATTTCTACCATTTAAATATACGCAACCACAAAAAATAAAAAAAACAAGACAATAACCGACTTTAAAACAAAAAATAACAATACAGCCTTAAATAAAATAATAGCAATTCTTAGCTATCATAGTTTCACACAGAACCCATTAAAAGTACATATGTACGTACGAGAAATCGACAACTGTCCGCGCGTCAACATCGCTACACCATTCGAATACACCAACCGAATGTGTATGTATGTGTGCAACGGCACACATATACATATATATACCGAACCCCACACGATTCGCACGTGTATGTTTATGCAAGCCTCAGTGAGAGAACGCGCGTGCGTGTGTGTGTGTCCTTGCGCGCGTTGATGGGTGTACAAATATATATATATATATATATATATATATATATATATATATATATATGTCTGTGTCTGTCGTAACGACAGATTTCCCCACTTCCACAAAAATACACGAATATACGCAACCCTACATATAACCAATTTTTTAAAAAATTAATCAGTTTGTCTGACGATCGCAAGAGAGTGAAACCCAGGGTTACAAACTCACACCTATATATATATATATATATATATATATATATATATATAAACTTATTTATAAATGGAACTTTGTGTGTGTGTGTGTCCGTTACCTATAGACTCCGAAACGGCAGAACCTATTTTCTTGAAAATTTACACAGTTATAAGCGTATGTGAGTGTTCTTAGCTAGGTTTTGTGTCGAGATACCCCCGTTAAATATCGAAAATCGATAAGCGAAAAAATCGGGTTATAGAAGGAGTGGTCTGATTTTAATCAAATTTGATACACTCATAGACAAAGACATTAGAAACGATATTCAGAAGTGTCAAGGTTGCAGTTCTTACAATAGTGTAGAAAATCGATAATATATATATATATATATATATATATATATATAAAAGGCAAGATGTTTGTGTGTGCGTCTGTTTATCTATCTGTTTGTCCTTTATACAAATCTACAATTTTTATCCGATTCTCACCAAACTTCACACAAATATTCTTTAGGCTGAGTCTGAGCTCCAGGACCATGGATTAGTTTTAAAGATTTCATTACACCTGAGCAACGCCGGGTCATGCTGCTAGTATATATATATATATATATATATATATATATATATATATATATATATATATATATATATATACTCTGCTGTCATTTGTTAATTCGTTTGCAGTAAGTAATGCATTCCCATGCCAAGAATCAATAAACTCGACAAAAAGGTCGATCTTTAAACTTACAGTCGGAAAAGGTAAATTTTCTCAAACAAACAATTTGTACTAAAACAAACATTTATAAATGTAGCCACGATTTAATCGCACAACAATGGCAAAAAAAAAATGATATACGATTTTCTATTTACCAGAAAAATATTAAAAATAACGACAAAGGGAAAAAGAATCCGTGCGACGCGTTTCACCCTTTAGCTATTCATTTGATGTAAATGATGTTTACGTTTATGAAAAGAGGAGAGGACGCTGAAATTTAAAACTTTTAAATTTAATTTTTTATGTATTTAGGTAGAAAGTCTTTTTGTTTATGTTTTTGTTTTTCACTTGCTTTATTGACTATTACACGTTCTGATAATAGAAGTTCTGCTAGGAAAGGTGAAATGTTGTCAGAACTGGATGTAAATTTACTGTAGATTATCTCGCGATTAAAGCACTTTCTATAGACTTTCATTTTAGTAAATTTGTCTAAGTTAAATGAGTTAATAAATAAACAACGCAATTTTTAATTCTCCATCTATGACTATTATTACCATGAAGAAGTTATTTCACTGAAAAATATGTCATAACAAGTGTGGCCATACTGAAAATTTGCCATGAACATTACCAAAAATAATTCAATAAAACCCAAAAAATAATTTTTCTTGAGAGTTGGTGTTTACGTAATATTTTATTTCAGATTGGACAAAAAAAAAAAAAAAAAAAAAAAAAAAAACGAAAAAAACAACAACAAAAAAAACTATCATATTCATTAAAAAAATGTTTTGTAATTGTTTAGTGTGATTTTGAAATTCATTCAGTTGTTTTTCATAACGAGAGTTTTTATTTATTTCTTAAATAAAGACATGTTTCAAGAATCGAAAAATATAATGCCATTTTGAGAGTAAACGCTTTTTTTTTAAATTAATTTTTCTTTTTCCATTTTTGCAGATGTTAGATTTTTGTATGGGTGTTCAAAAAGGAACTAATTCTGAATTACCATCTTTTATTGACTATTCTTCCCCTTGGAAGGGTAAATCAGTTATTGTTAAATTCAAAATAATTCCAAAAAGAAACTCATCGGGTGCAATTAAATATTTTATGGCATCAAACAGGTAAGAAAATAAAAAGATAATAGCAATGAATTAGACTCAGCAGAAGTATCATTATTTCTAGTAATCTAGTTTAAAAATAAAATTATTATTAATTCTATTGTATTTCGTTAGATGTGTATAGCGGTGCAGTGGATATCAGCTCTAAACGGGAAATCAGAGCAGCCGAGTTCGAATTCCAGTTGCATTCAAATAACCTTGGGAAAAGTCTGAATCCGTCGTTTCTCCCTCCAGCTTTGGGTTATAGCAGAACAGAACGGCTTCTATAGCCTTTGTTTACCACAGAAAGTAATGGAAACTTATTGCGGAAAAATCTTCTGTCATGTTTCTTTTGAGACATGATCGTCCAAGCGTGTATCACGTATGGCACAACTGACTAAGTTACATAAAAATGTACAGAATAAAAAAAAACATCTTAAACTATTGGTTATATAGGGTTAAAATAATTTATTTTTAAGCATAAATACTATATTTTTCATTATTGCACTGTTGGTGTCCCGTATTTTTTTAATTAAAAACAAAAATGCACCCTTTGGAAGTCAAGGATTTCAGTAGAAAATACTGTTGATGGTTTATGATATCACAGCCCGCAGTGCGTCAGCAAAAAAAAAAAAAAAAAAAAAATAAAATAAAAAGTAAGTAAACATTACTTTTATGATACTTAAATTTACTAGTTTCTTTTTAAATACATTGTAAAAGTTATGAGCAACGCCAGTCATTATCATCTCAGCTGGCAGCTCTACTGTAACACTGCACGGCGGACGGCAACCCACAGGCCTGATCCTGGTCGAAACGGCATCAGATGTGACGCCTCAGGCCGGGCTGGCCGTCTGTCTAAGGTGACGCTCATTCTCGCCGACAGTCGTGACGTTCCCAGTTGTTACACTGCCACCCGGTTGTACAGTTGGTTTGGTCGCTGTTGCTGGTCGTGACGATCCCGCCCGATGATGTCGCCACAAAAGCTGGATTACAGGACGTCTGTTGCAACAACGGGCCACTATCCCACGTTGTGATTAGATCCCAGATGTCTCGTCTTGCAATCTTAATAGTCGTCCCTTTTAGCCAGTCCAGACACTGGTGTACACTTGTGGTTTGAAAAAAAAATGTTTATTTTTTTTTCAAACCACAGTTGTCGAAAATGCTATTTACAACGGAGAGAGAAAGTTCGCCAAAAGCATCATAGCTTCTAATCCTTAATAATAAAAAAAACGTCTTGTTTAAGTTTCGTTAGCGTTAAAATAAACAGATCTCTTCACAGTTCACCAAAGTCTTTTCGCGTATTTCATTAAAGTCTTTTTCATTAATTCTCTATAATCAGGTTTGTCAATTTTCTATGTAGCTTCTAAAACAGCAAAGTTCTTTCAGGTTCTTGACGGAATCTGACAGAATGTGCCGAATTGGAGGTGGCCGGTGGTGGTGTTGACGACGGTGGCTCTCTGCCCGAAATCTCTACAAAACTCCGACTCAAACTGTTAACCAACTGAACTTTTCGTGTCGAGCATCTATTTTTATAACCAATTTCAATCCTCTCTGGGGATCCGGCCGGCTCACAGTCTTCGGCCAATGAAATCGGTCTCCGCCCACTCGATTTGCGGAAGTTTTTTTAGCTCAGCGAATGAGATTTTGCCAACTCACATCGGAGCTCGATTCATTTTCGGGTTATCACGGACTGCTGTGTCCACCAGCGGCCTTGGCCTTCGTGTGACCTTATCAAATCACTCTCACTTGTTTTGTCTACGCGTTTTCAGATTAGCGGAATCGACATTTCAACTCGAAAAGAAGGGAAATTTATATGAACATGAAAGGAGCGAAATTTATACAAACATGAAAGACGAGAAATGTATATTTATCCAAAATAATTTTATGCTCCCGGCTTTTTAGAAGTACCTGAAAAATAATAAAATTATTATTTTTTTCCTAAGCTCACATTGCGTGACGCAATAGAACTCCAATAACATTGCCAGTATCGATTTCTCTCACCGTTGTTTTAAACCAACTAAAGGAAAGTATCCCTGCGGGAGAAAGGAAAGTATCACCGCGGGAGATAGTGTCACACTACACACTTGAGGGTCAAATCCTTTCTTTCCAGATGAGACCTACACGCCTGACGCAGTATATTTTTTTTCTGTTTTCACAGACAAAATTTCCCCTTTAAATTGACAACAAATTCCTCCAACCGGATCAAAAATCAAGTCGTTAGAGGACATGTACTAATCTGAAATAAAATATGTAAGCACGAACTCTTCAGAAAATTTTTTATTTTTATTGAATTATTTTTGGTAATAATCAGGGCGAATTTTCAGTATGGTCACACTTGATGTTGTAGAAATAAATTTCTACATTCTCCGTTTTAAACCGATTAAAGGTGGATCACAGCTAAGTATTCTCAATTTGTTTTAAACCCATTAAAGTCGGCTCCACAATTCAGTTTCGAAAGAATGCTTGCTGATTGGATACTAAATATTAGTAATCATATTTCCATTCTTCCTTAATCATGCACGTGCATATGTATCCTTAATGCACAATAATTCGCGCCAACCGATCCGAAACCGATCACGTGATAGAGTTGGCTATCTATTCGCGTTTTCATTCGGTCAGAGAGGAAGAGACGAGGGAAGCATTGAACAGTCAAAACCAGCCACAATGTAGAAAGTAAATAGTTAGGCCGCTCCTGGCGAAACACATTTTCACCCTCTCACCTTCTTGTCATGTTTTCTTTATCTCTTCTTCTTCCTCTTCACCAATTCGCCGCCCAGACAATGAAAGAGAGGAACAATGACGTCAAGCGAATCTCTTATGAAACTCAACTTCTTGGCCTAAAGTTATTTTTTATGACATCATAACGGATAGTTAAATACAATCTCTTCAATGATCTAACAACATTTACATCTCGATATCAACTCAAGTAACTAAGACGAAATTCTTGAAGTCACTCAAACTACATTCTCAAGAACATGCCACGAATACAGTCAAAGAGAGACAACTCGTCTTCATTTAACTAAGTTGAACATAACATTTTCAATGATATTCCAAAACTCTCTCAAGATTGTAATATTTGGTATCTTTGTGGGTATAATTGAGAAAGAAGTGGATACAAATATTAGCGTTGAGAGGAATATTTTATTTTCTTATTTTTACATACTTTCGTGTTAAGTGTCTGCTAGCAACAGAACACATGTTGCCTGCTTAGAAGCCAGAGAGGGACTGGCCAATCCTTTAGGTCAAGCATGGGTCATGGAGATAGAGAGAGTAGGGGAAAGAGAAATAGTAGCAGAGAAAGAAAAGGGAATAGATTTGGGTATCTTAGTTCTTGGGAGTTATTTAGAGACAGAGAGGGTAAAAGAAACAATGTATTCTCTGCATGGTAGTAGTATCTGACCTGAGGTCATTTTGGTTCGTTCCTACAAGATCTTTAACATAACACCGTCAAATATTTCCATCGTCCACTACAGATTTGTAACAAATTTGTAACCCCGACGTTTGCAGCCAGAAAGGGCCCCAATACAAATTGATAACCCTTAAATAAAAATTTATGAGCATGTTCAGTCAGTCAGTTAAGTGCCATACGTGAAACACGCTTGAGCGATCATGTCTCGAAAGAGACATGACTGACTGGACAGAAGATTATCCCGCAGCAGGTTGCCGTTGCTTTCTGCGGTAGACTGGTTGCCGACCAAGGCTATAGAACCCAACCTGTACTGTTATTTAACCCATAACTGGAAGGAATAAACGGATTAATACCCTTGGCACGAATTATTGTGCATTAAGGATACATATGCACGTGCATGATTAAGGAAGAATGGAAATATGATTACTAATATTTAGTATCCAATCAGCAAACATTCTTTCGAAACTGAATTGTGGAGCCGACTTTAATGGGTTTAAAACAAATTGAGAATACTTAGCTGTGATCCACCTTTAATCGGTTTAAAACGGAGAATGTAGAAATTTATTTCTACAACATCAAGTGTGACCATACTGAAAATTCGCCCTGATTATTACCAAAAATAATTCAATAAAAATAAAAAATTTTCTGAAGAGTTCGTGCTTACATATTTTATTTCAGATTAGTACATGTCCTCTAACGAGTTGATTTTTGATCCGGTTGGAGGAATTTGTTGTCAATTTAAAGGGGAAATTTTGTCTGTGAAGACAGAAAAAAATATACTGCGTCAGGCGTGTAGGTCTCATCTGGGAAGAAAGGATTTGACCCTCGAGTGTGTAGTGTGACACTATCTCCCGCGGTGATACTTTCCTTTCTCCCGCAGGGATACTTTCCTTTAGTTGGTTTAAAACAACGGTGAGAGAAATCGATAACGGTGAGAGAAATCGAATCCCGCAGCAGGTTGCCGTTGCTTTCTGCGGTAGACTGGTTGCCGACCAAGGCTATAGAACCCAATCTGTCCCGTTATTTAACCCATAACTGGAAGGAATAGACGGATTAATACCTTTCCCAAGGGTATTTGCGCGTAAGTGAATGCAATGAATTCAACTGGAGCATGTTCACTGTACCATTTTGTACTTGTTGTTTGTCTTTTTGTGCATTTGGTTAGTAAAAATAGTAGAGGGTCAGTTTTCAAGCGTATTTGTCGCCACTACCCTCTACAATTTTACTTTTTTTTTTAATTGAAATAACATTGATGAAAAACTCGTGAGTCATTATCCAATCAAATCGCTTCCGCTTGCAACTTAACGATGGAAGGCTTTTGAGATCAACGCCAACCTTCATTTTGTAAGTGAAGGTTTAAAACATTTTACGGCATATCTTTGCCACATAATATATAAAATCATCTGGCTATATCTTGACAGATTTTTATGACAACAATTTGAAGCCCGCTTTTTTGGTAAATTTTCGTTTTAGGACCCGAAGGCCTTTACCCCTTCAAATCTTTCCAAAACATCCCTATTTCAGTGCAAATGTATATGCTGAACGCAAATCGATAATGTTTATTGAAGAAACCTACTTTTTTTCATATTATCGAGAAGAAAAATATGGAACTTCTTGTCGCTGTTTATCTCACCCCCTGACCACGGTTAGAAAATGTTATTCACTGCAGACTGACTTCACGCGTAGATTTCCGATTTTTCTGGTTTTTTTTTTTTACTTCCATTTTGCGATTAATACGCGAAAAATGAGTTCCGAAACCCAGCAAATCGCGGAGTAATTGCTAAAAATGGAGTAAATAGAACGAATTCAGTATCCTACGCCTGAAGTCATTCAGCGGTTAATCAGATATGAGAACGGTGGTAAGGGGTGAGATATAGTCCGATTTATTTCTGGCCGATACAATGATAAAAGGTACGTTTCTTCTATAAACAATTATCGATTTGAGTTCAGCGTATACATTTGCACGGAAATAGGGATGTTTTGGAAAGATTTGAAGGGGTAAAAGCCTTAGGGTCTTAAAACGAAAATTTACCGTTTTTTTTTCACATCTTTACATATCAATTTTTATTCTTTTATTTTTTAAACTGTCTCGCTTCATCTCGGCGGTTACTTTTTCAAAGAAACCATGTTAATAACATTCTAATTATCTTAATTATTTCTTATACAATTTAATATCTTCTTTATGATAAATAATTTTTATATTCTTTTTAATTCCAATACTTTGATTGTTTTTCTCATACAATTTTAATATCTTTTTTAATATAAAATAATTTTAACAACTCAGCGACAATATTGTATTTTGAAGAAGAGTTATTAATTTAAAATTAGTAGTTTACATTTACTTTTTGTCAAATATGGCGGTTCGATGAGTCGAAGAGTAAGTACCACCAGGGACTTCCGAAAATAAAACGCATAAATAATTTAAACATCTTTTTAAGTTAAATTTTGGCTTTATTTGAAACATAATAGCCTAAAGGTAATTCGTATTAAAAAAAATACATTTCCTTATGTAAATAAAGTTTTATACATTTTTAAAACATTGATCCGTTCACTCGTTACTCATCGATTGTCAGAGATTGAAAGAGACAAAGAGTGAAAAAAATCTGGTCCGTTTTATGGTTTAAATACTGGTGTAACACCCCAACGGACGGTCCGAACAATTTCTCCGGCGGCCGTTCTCCACGCTGTGATGTTTGCCGGGAGTTTGTTGAAAATGTCGGAGCCTCAACCTGGGGGTACAAGATTAAACTATAAGGAACGAACTTTCACAACTTGGATGAGTTGAAAGGATGCTTTATTTTGTTTAGAGTTAGCCTTTTCGGTTGGGGCAGGCGAATGTGACACACAGCTCTAACTCTAATTAATGGAGATCAACAAATCCGAGCTGACCGAAACAAGACGAACGGAGGTTCTACTTCACTCAACTGACTGACTCACTTAACTGACTCTCTCATTCTACTCTACTCTACTCTACTCTACTGATCGACTCGGAAAAATTACCTGAATTTATTTAAAATTGATCCAGAAATCCGGAAATGCTTTAGCCCACCGGTGATAAACATTGGCGACTGTAAGTCTGAAATTTCAGTTATCTTTTTTTTTTATCTTAATAAAGCTTCCGCCGGAAAATTCCTAATGTGTGGTCAAGATACAGTAAAAGACAGCCTTTGACCTGGTCATTAGAAAACCCATCTCCCGAACTCTATTTCCTGAACTTATCTCTTTATCACATTAAATCACTGAGTCAAATATTTAGCGGAAGAGCGGTAGGATTTAAAACAGTAATCGGATACCCTTGTCTCTTCCACAATTTTCCTCATTAAAGAAAAAGCGTTTATTTATTTATTTTTCCTCTACTTTTTTCACTTTTGTTAAATATGTATTTAAACTATTTTCTATTCTTAATCATTTTCTATTTTAATCTATTATAATAAAATACATATTTTACAAAGTACTTTAATATACGCCTAGTTATCGTGTCACATTGGTTATCAGTGACGTCATGGTTTCCAATAGCAACGCCAGTTCTAATAGGGAGGGGAGAGTTAATTTATATATTATTTTCAGAAAAGGATTGAACGTGTTTTAGTTGAATGGGACACAATGCCACCTCCCATGCAAACCGTGTGCACGTTTTACTTGTGCAAACTACTTTTTCCTCGTTTTGAAAGATCGATCTGCATTAATTGCTTATCTAACCTGCAATTTTCAAAGGGTTTCATATCGAGAGAATATTTTCAAACCTTAGGTTATCTTAACTCAAGGACTGCGTATTTTTCTAACCTAGTAAACAGTCATGAACGCTAACCTACATATAAAGGCGAAGGCAATGATAAAAGAAACCCTGAACAATATATCCATTGAATGTATTTATTTAGTTCATTGAATGTTTACCGTTGGGGCGTAACTGGCGTATTTCGTTTTGATTAAAATCGCCATACAGGGAAAATGAAATTTAAGAAATATAAAAGTATCTACACATTCTAGCAAATTGACAGATTTCTTGAAAAACTGTTTCTTTTTTTTAAAAAAAATTAATCTCAAGCAAGGCAATAAAGCCACTAAGATGCAGGAAGTTACTGACTGTTAGAGAATATGAGAACAATATACTACTAAGGAGAGATGAGAATAAAAGAACAATAATTAAGAAGACAGACGATTAACGATTGCCATTGCATATAAATATTTGAAGATCAAAGTTGAGTGGGAAGCAAGAAACTGGAAAAGATTTCCACAAGCAGGACGCGCGAGTGAAGAAACTTGTAGCATAGAACTTACAGTTAAATCTAACCATTTCAACTGTAAAATGATGAGACCTTGCCACCAATCTAGTACTGCACAAATTCATAAAGTCTAGGTATCATAAAGTAAAGTTCATCAGAAGAATTATCATGAAAGTATTCTTAGGGAAGATTACATCTCGCCATTTCAACTGTAAAATGATGAGACCTTGCTGCCAATCTAGTACTGTGCTTAAATTCATAAAGTCTAGGTACCATAGAGGAAAGTTCATCAGAACAATTATCATGAAAGTATTCTTAGGGAAGGTTACATCTAGTCATTTCAACTGTAAAATAATGAGACCTTGCCGCCAATCAATTACTGCACTTAAATTCATAAAGTCTACGTGCTATAGTGGAAAGTTCATCAGAACGATTACCATAAAAATATTTGAAAGTACATTCCGGTGATGGAAAATTGATTGAAGCCGAGATTCCAGGTTAAGACCAATAACATTGCCGATTTTTCTTTTGATTTTAGCAAGAATCTGTAAATATATAGCAGGAGCAACAGACAAGATGTGGTGGCAATATTCAAAGTAAATTTCAGAATAAATTTCTGAATAAAAGTTTTGTAAGGTGGGAAAAAGACAAAAAAATAAGTTTCGTTTTACCTTTGCTGAAATAACTCTCAGGAAGAACAATAAACACAGGATGGTATTCATTCTGAAAGAGACAAAATGCATGAAATGGTTGCCTATTAAGAATGAACATGAAAGAAATGCTAATTAAAATGATGATAGGGGTGGCTAGCATTTGTTTATGACACACACATTTATGGTAACCTTTGACATCCAGTTGTAAGATTTACTCTATATTTTGTTTGTCAGGCGATTTCTCTGAACGCCCACTAAGTGGCTTTGTATGAACGTTGCATAATGTTTTTTTGTTCTCACAGGATGCTATAATGGAAAAGCGTTTTCTCTCCGTGGATTTCTTAGTCACGTGTCGCATTGCATACAGCACAATATTATAACTACAAATCTTTAATTTCAAAAGGCTTACGGCCTATCACGTTGAATACACCGGTTCTCGCTGGATCACCGAAGTTAAGCAACGTTGAGCCTGGTCAGTACTTAGATGGGGGTGACCGCTTGGGAATACCAGGTGTTGTAAGCATATAGTGACGGATGTGCGTTGTGGTGCAGTGGATATCGGCTCGGAAAGAGAAATCGGTGAGCCGAGTTCGAATTCCTGTTGAATACCCTGCATTCACTTAATCCGTCCTTTCCCTCCAGTTATGGGTTAAATAACAAGGGTAGGACTTGGGGACCCTGCCCTTAAAAACAAATCCCAATGAATCTTGGTGCTCGAAAAGAAAAATGTTACTAGACACAAAACTTATATAAAAAACAACAATAAATTGTTGAAAGAAAAAGGTATTACCAGCAATAAATAAATAAAATTTAGTTGGCAATAAATGACCCACTGAGGTTGATATGCCATAAAAACAAAACAACCAACAGATCTAATTTCAAAAAGAAAAAACTTATATGACCACAATAATATCGCCACTACAAGCTATAGATATAACCTTCAGCACAAGAAATATCTCCGTCCTCCAAATGAGACAAGGCTACTAAAAACTGATGATTCCTTTGCTTAAACATTCAATAAAGAGCCACTAAAAATAAAATAATACCCAAACGAAGGAAAAAGAAATCTCGTGATTGTTCGACTGAATTGTGCAAACAAACCCCAGCATTTTGCGTAAAACATAAATGATCATGGGTTCGAGCCCAGTTGAAAGTCAAGTTAGGGTCACATGTGTTTCGTTATTTGAATAACCACAAAGTATAATAAATAAGTCTCCCTCTTCATTAATTTTTTTTTCGTGACTGAGGTTCTTTTTTGCTGAACATATCAGGCTATCGTTTATTGGTTACCTTTCCAAAACAAATGAATCATATTAAATGACACAATCTCCTGGGTGAAAGCTGACAACATTCCTTTCATTCCAGCGTTCCTCTCCTTGGTTCTCATCTGCATGCTCAGCCGCTATTGCCCACAGGAATCACTTCTTTCGGTTGTACCTGAGTGGCCCGTCTGATTACAACAGATACCTTTTAACGAATGCAAGAGTATCCTGGATGAAGTTATTGTTTGCTAACAGAATGAAACAACCTAAAGCATTTCGCAAATTCTGTTTTGGAGATTACTGGCGGCTCAACAGCAAAACTTCAATCACTCCTATATTAAATCAATTCGATAGTCTCACACGAACAGCAAAAAGAGTGAAAGCTTTGATCGCAAATTAACTTCCAATTCAACACTTGACTCATCTGGAGTACCAACACCCGGTTTCTTACTTAGAACAGAGGTTTTACTGAGTGATATATGAATAACCCCGTTTCTAAATTAGACTTTTATAAAGCAAGTAGAGGTGATGGAATTCCAGCTATCATCTTAAAGAAATGTGCCCCTGAGCTTTCCAAACTCTACAACTACTGCCTCTTTGCTTCCTGCTTTCCAACTTGTTGGAAGCGTTCATCTGTAGTTCCTGTATTTTAACAAATCTGGTGAACTCTCAGACATCTCTAACTATCGCTCTTTTAGCTTATTTCCGCATTTCACGACATTTTATCTGCTGTACTCTTTGGTTTTCTTCGGGCATCTCTTTTATCTGTTGTACTCTTTGGTTTCTTTGGGTATCACTTTTATCTGTTATACTCTTTGTTTTTTAGTATCTATTTCATCTGTTGTACTCTTTGATTTCTTTGGGTATCTCTTTTATCTGTTGTACTATTTGGTTTCTTTGGGTATCTCTTTTATCTGTCATACTCTTTGGTTTCTTTCGGTATATCTTTTATCTGTTGCACCCTTTGGTGTCTTTGGGTATCTTTTTTACCTGTCGTACGCTTTGATTTCTTTGGGTATCTCTTTTATCTGTCGTACTCTTTGGTTTTCATCGGGTATCTCTATTATCTGTTGTACTCTTTGGTTTTCTTCGGGTATCTCTTTTATCTGTCGTACTCTTTGATTTTCATCGGGTATCTCTATTATCTGTCGTACGCTTTGGTTTCTTTGGGTATCTCTTTTATCTGTTGTACTCTTTGGTTTCTTTGTGTATCTCTTTAATCTGTTCTACTCACTGGTTTCTTTGGGTATCTCTTTTATCTGTTGTACTCTTTGGTTTCTTTGGCTATCTCTTTTATCTGTTCTACTCACTGGTTTCTTTGGGTATCTCTTTTATCTGTTGTACTCTATGGTTTCTTTGGGTATCTCTTTTATCTGTTGGATTCTTTGTTTTTTTTTTTGGGTATCTCTTCTATCTGTTGTACTCTTTGGTGTCTTTGGGTATCTTTTTTATCTGTTGTACTTTTTGGTTTCTTTGGGTATCTCTTTTATCTGTTGTACTCTTTGGTTTCTTTGGGTACCTCTTTTATCTTTTGGATTCTTTGGTTTCTTTCGGTATCTTTGTTATCTGTTGTACTCTTTGGTTTGTTTGGGTATGTCTTGTATCTGTCGTACTCTTTGGTTTCTTTGGCTATCTCTTTTATCTGTTGTACTTTTTGGTTTCTTTGGGTATCTCTTTTATCTGTTGTACACTTTGGTTTTCTTCGGGTATCTCTTTCTCGCAGTCAGTAGCCTCAGATCTTTGAATCTAACCCTTTATTTAAGTAATCGGTATAAATTGTTTTCATTTCGATTTCTATGTTCGGGAATTTTTCTAATCACCCCCGCCTCTACACACACAACGTAGTAGGATGACAATGCCAATAATGGAAGTGAAAATGAATTAAAAGACATTTGAAGGGACCGGAAACTCAATCCTTAACAGTGAACAAGGGAGAAACCTCTACTTCTGTTCAAAAGACTGGGAGGAGTGTGAATTGAACGATAAGCGAAACTACCCACTGCTATTGAAGAGAAGAAGAAACAACTTGCAAACTTTCAAATATCGAATTCCAAAGGTAAAATATTTACCATTATTATTTTCTAGTGGCAGTGGGTAGTTTCGCTTATCGTTCAATTCACACTCCTCCCAGTCTTTTGAACAGAAGTAGAGGTTTCTCCCTTGTTCACTGTTAAGGATTGAGTTTCCGGTCCCTTCAAATGTCTTTTAATTCATTTTCACTTCCATTATTGGCATTGTCATCCTACTACGTTGTGTGTGTAGAGGCGGGGGTGATTAGAAAAATTCCCGAACATAGAAATCGAAATGAAAACAATTTATACCGATTACTTAAATAAAGGGTTAGATTCAAAGATCTGAGGCTATCTTTTAAATTAAGCAAGGCGATAAAGCCACAAAGAAACAAGGGTGGTGGTGGTAATGAATTTAATTGAGAAAACGTTACTGGAGAGAAAGATCAATAAAAATAACAGAATTCAGAATATAACAATTGAAGTAAGAAGCCAGAAGAGAGTTCCATAGTCGAGAAGCGCGATTGAAGAAACTATTAGAATCGATCTTACGGTTACACTTAGGAATTTAACCAGTAAAATGATGAGACCTACCTGAAAAGTTGTTGCTTTCTATTAGTATTGTTGGACTATGATACTCTGACGATAATCACAAGCTGCACAATATTTGAAATCTTCCTCTTCTTTTCCCTTTGACTTTTGGCGCGGCAACACACGCTTCCTTTCACTCTGAAAGACACAAAGCATATGAGTATGCATACGACAGGTTCCACTGTATATATATATATATATATATATATATATATATATATATATATATATATATATACTTGCGCGTTCATCCATATATATATATATATATATATATATGGATGAACGCGCAAGTACACTGAAATATATATAAATATTCTTTTCTGGTGTTAATAAAACAGTGCTCGATTTGATACCTTTTTTTCACATAATTTTTTCCCTATTTCATTATTTTATTTTATTATTATTTTTGTTATATTTAATTTATTTATTTATTTTTAATGCCTTTTATAATGCCATTCGTTTCTCGAAAATAATAAACCACAAGTCGTCCCCCTTGGACTGCCACTAACTAAATTTTCCCTTAAAATTAATTTAACTTTTATGATTTAACTTTACAATTTCATGTTTAAATTTCAGTCTAAACCAAATTAAACTATTCATTTAATGAATTAAAAAATGGTATCCCAGATTTATATTTTATAACGAACATAAACAACGTGAGAACCAAAAATAAAATTTCAAATCTAGAAACGGTCAGTTCATAACATGCAACTGATGATTGCATAGTGCGTGAAACATTGAGTCGTGCTTTAGACGGAGGAAAATATGTATATTTATTGATATATACTTTATAGCTATGTTATATTAAATCGAGCACTGAATATTTCAAAAGATTTCTGACACTTTATTTTAGTAAAATTAGAAAATTGAAAGTTTCATTAATCTGAGTTAAAAGAAATATTACTTATTTATAGCATAAAAAATAATATACAACAAATTATTAACAATTGGTCGTGTTCATCTGATCGAACGTTTGACGGACTGTTGAATGACGAAGCGATGACGGCTGCTATGGATGAACATAAATGACAATTTTCATAAATCTAGGTGAACGAAAATTTATGTAAGTATTAATAAAATGAAAAGTACCATAAAAATTTAATAACTTTAGTTTAACTTATCATAACAATCATGCGAATAATTCGTATTAATAAAGAATAAAATAAAATATTAAAAATATAAATTAATACTAAACCATAATATTTCATGACTTTTCATGAATTAATAATAAATAAAATACCACAGCATTTCAGGAATTACTAAGTTACTTCAGTATTTTTAGATACCTCCACTTTTTCGGCAGAAATTTTCGATACCAACTTGTAAAATGAATTTTTTAAAATGAAGAAACATTCTTGAAGATTTCATTTTAAATTTAACTAAAAGCTTAATGATTAAATTTATTATTTCCATTAATTAAAAAATTCTGCTGTATTTCAGATAGAAATTTTTCAGATTAAAATATTCTGGTATAGTATTGGAATGTCACATTTAATTTCGATTTCTTAAAATTTTCTTAAAACCTGCCATTTTCCTAATTTTAAGAAATTTGTAAACAAACACACATTCATCGATTTTAAAAATATTTCAAAAGATTTCTGACACTTTATTTTAGTAAAATTAGAAAATTGAAAGTTTCATTAATCTGAGTTAAAAGAAAAATTACTTATTTATAGCATAAAAAGTAATATACAACAAATTATTAACGATTGGTCGTGTTCATCTGATCGAACGTTTGACGGACTGTTGAATGACGAAGCGATGACAGCCGCTATGGATGAACATAAATGACAATTTTCATAAATTTAAGTGAACGAAACTGGGGTGGGGGGTTAGCTACCCATTATTACTTACAAATGAACATATTTTTCGCAATTTTTATCGACTTTTATTTACCTTTCAAAAATCTCGGAAGTAATGAGGATTTACCAGGGTGAGGCAACCGTGTCTGTCGTATGAGGGTTCTAAGGCGAGAATGCCTCATTTATCTCCGCATTTATAGCCACCCTTCAGGAGTGGAAGGATGACGGGAAGGTGGAGGTGACATGATAAAAACCTTCTCCTCGTTAGTAGTAGCAGCATTTTTTTTTATTTTTTTATAGTGATCTATTTTGTTACTTGACCTAAGCGAAGAGGGTCGAATTAATTTTCGACATTTTGCAAAAGAAAATTATTCGGTGTAACCGAACAATACGCGTTTTTTTTCTTCCATTCGTCGTCTTATTTTTCCCGATGACGGATTCCTCAAGAATGGCAGATTCTCGGGATCAATTATTGCAAAGAATCTCAGTGCTAAAAATGAAGATAAAGAGAAGACTAAAGTCATCAGATGAGGATGAGATCACACTCACAATATACAAGGAGTTCCGTCAGGAGATTTTGGAGTACATTACAAAAGTAGAAATATGTATAGCGGGTATCTCTTCTCTTATTTCATTTGTAGTGAGGGGTAGTAGGATTCCGTAGCATGTTAACGGAATTAACGATTACTGACTGCGAGAAAGAGATACCCGAAGAAAACCAAAGAGTACAACAGATAAAAGAGATACCCAAAGAAACCAAAGAGTACAACAAATAAAACAGATACCCAAAGAAACCAAAGAGTACAACAGATAAAAAAGATACCCGAAAAAAAAAAAACAAAGAGTACAACAGATAAAAGAGATACCCAAAGAAACCAAAGAATCCAATAAAATTCAAGAAAGGCAATTTTTGAGTGTAAAATAACATTTATATATATATACATTTCAATTAATGTTTTACAAAATAAGTAATGCTTGAAATAAAAGTTCAATGGAGGTAAAAGAGTTCATGGAAGGTATGATGATCTGAAAGAAAAGAAATGTTCATTTTCAAGTTGCAGTTTCTAAGGTCAGTGAGTTGGTTGGTGTGGAATGTCTTAGAAAAGGTCAGTTAGTACTTTGAGAACAGGTGCGGAAGATGAAGGCGAGCATAGTAGCAGCTTGACATAGGTCAAAGAAGAAACTAATTACTCTCTTCTCCTCTTGTCTGTGCCTGTCTGTCTGGGTGCCTTTTGTCACGGCTTTTATATTTTTCCTTCTGGCTCAAACGCTGGTCGTTTCGCATTTCATCCTAGTATTTGATTTCGGGCTTCTCATTGTCTGATAAATAAAAATTGGTAATTTGATATTTTATTAATTTTTATTTTTCAACCGGAACACCTGCGCGGATCCGGATGCGTACGACGATTTTTATTCATTCGACTTTTAGTTGTGAGAGAGCACACATCCGGTTCATCGCTTTTGTTCGGTTGATATCACCACATATGGAATTGTAAACTCGAAATATCCTCTACCTCTGAAGAGGGTGAAGAAATAGAATCTAATTGGCTGGCCTTGAGAATAGCTATGCGTCAGTCAGTTGTGCCATACGTGATACACGCTTGGGTGATCATGTCTCGAAAGAGACATGACTGACTGGGCAGAAGATTATCCCGCAGTAGGTTGCCATTGCTTTCTGCGATAGACTGGTTGCCGACCAAGGCTATAGAACCCAATCTGTCCTGCTATTGAACCCATAACTGGAAGGAAGAGACGGATTAATACCTTTCCCAAGGGTATTTGCGCGTATGTGAATACAATGGGTTCAACTGGAATTCGAACTCGGCTGCCCGGTTTCTCGTTCCGAGCCGATATCCACTGTACCACAACGCACATCTCTATGCGTAGAGAACTAAAACATCTCGTTTCCACTCTACTTCCCCCAGTAGCTTCTGATAGCAGCCAAAATAACAGTGAACTAAATCGTGCTGGCCCACCTGTCTATGAAGACGAAATCATTTGGCTGTTGCCTGCTTGTGATTCACCTCAAGGAGAGCAGGATATGATTGGATGTGACGCATGTGATGAGTGGTATCATTTCGAATGTGTCGGTGTTGAAGAACCTCCGCCATTGAGTCAGAAATGGTATTGCCCGAACTGCGCTCCACTGAAAAGACGAAGAGGTCGTCCTAGTCTACTTCCTGTTAAAAAAAAAAAAGAAAACAAAAAAACGTTGGTCCTGGGTATGGCCGAAAACTGCATCCGACAGCGGGGGTTAGGTTAAAGAACAGAATGAGGGTACCCTGAATCGCCGTTACCTCCGGATGGCTCGTGGCTGGGCCCTGGCACCTGTTAGTCGCCCATCTAGGTTACGATTCTTCCTCATTTTTTCCTGTTTTTGTTTTGTTTTTTTTTCTTCTGTTGTTGTTGAAAGTGTGTCGGAAGTAATGAGGACTTACCAGGGTGAGGCAACCGTGTCTGTAGTTTGGGGTGTTTTAAGGCGAGAATGCCCGATTTATCTCCGCTTCAGGGATGACAGGATGAGGCGAATGTAGAGGTTACATGATAAAAGACCTTCTCCTCGTTACTAGTAGCACCCCCCTTTTTTTTTTCATCGTGATCTATTTTGTTTTCTGACCTAAGCGGAGACGGTCGCAAAGGAAGGATATTTTCTTTTGCAACCTGGCTCACTCTGACAGGTCGAATTAATTTTCGACAAAAATGCAAAAATAAAATAAAAATTTAAATACTATTAAATTTTCTCAATTAATTTTATAATAGCAGTAAGTTAACTTATTAAATATGGTAATTTACTTATTATTTAAGAAATCAAAACTAAATGTGATCTTCACGAGGTACGCCACTAGATTTTCGATATCTAACTTTTACAATGAATTTTAAAAATGAACATTTTTTTTATTTTAGTTTTAATTAAAAGCTAAATGATTAAATTTACTATTTCCAGTAAGCAAAATACTCTGGTTTATTTCTAACAGAAATTATATTTATTGGAATATAATAAAAGTTTGAGATTTTCCTTCAATGTTTCAATGAGATCGACAAATTTTAAAACAAAACTATAACAAAGTTATTTTTTTTTAAATCTTGCAATATATATATATATATATATATATATATATATATATATATACTTCTGTGACTTGTTAATTTTGGAAAAATAGCAAATTGAAATTAAAAATAAAATTAATCTGATTTGTAACAAATATTACCTGTTTACACAGCATAAGGTATTTAATTTCTTACGGAGATAAGATATTTTTACAAACAACAAATTATAATTATTAGTTTTTGTTTCTTATTAAAAATTAAAAAAAAATGTTCATTTTGAGTATGACCCACACTTATGTAAATGCAGAAAATATAAATATTTAGTGAACTAGTAAATGAAAAAAGGAAAACTTACTTTAAAGTTTAAATTTTCGGAAATGAAATGCAGCGAAGAAACAAAATATTATGATAAGTCCACGGGACGGAACTCTTAGATCACGTGAACTTTTTATAATAAGGGCATTTTCAGTCTACCATACATGAAAAGAAGGAACGTATTAAGTAAAAAATACAAAATAAAAAATTATTTTAAAAATAGAATTTATTAATCTTTGCAGTTTTGCACTCATAAATTTCGTTTCCATTTAATTACTATTTTACATTCAATAAATAACCGAATACAGAATTTTACAGGATTTTAAACTATTATAAATTATTAGAATTAAAATGTAAAAAAAAAAAAATTAAATTCTTGTAAAAATTCATTATTCATCAAAAAAATTTTATTTCTTCAGAAAATAATGCCCTTAATGTTATTTATTTACAAAAGCAATTAAAAGCTTTTCTAATTAAGTAATGTTGTAGTGGGATAAAAAATTAAGAATTAAAATCAACCTTCTTCTTCGCTTTTACAAAAATTCACAATGACGTGTGGAATCCTGTTTTTTCCCAAATAGAAAAAATGATTGACCATGTGCGTAAAGAAAAAGTCGAAAGCAGATTTCGCAAGTAGGTGTTAAACTGATTTTGACTAATGGGAGCGAATTGCAAGACTCAAAAGGACTTCGCGAGTGAGTGCGAAAAATCTAGATGACGATATATCAGAAAGTCAGATGGGAGCAGCGAGACGAAACTACTAAAAAATGTAACGGGAGAAACTTTAACCACGACCGACCCGGACATAGGTCGCTTCGTACATTGTCCTCCTTCTCCTTTCTCGTATGCTGATTCATTTTACCTCTTCTTCATCCAAAGACATTCCTACCTACAAACGTTAATACATACATACGTACATACGCATATACACTTTCAACAATTACTACTACGAACAATTTCTTCAACTCTTGATACCTTTAACTTTCTCATTGAACACGAACTCTACCCTTAACTTCTTAATAATGTTTCTAATTGCACATTAACTCCTACAACTTGCGTTATTCTTTCCTTTTAATAGATTTCTATTTTAACATACGAAAGTTATATTCTTATTCTTACACTATTCCACACAATTCCACACATTCCAACCTGCTGACAAACAACCTTCTGATGAAAACCTTCTGATAATTCTGATGATGATAATTCTGCATAAAACTTGTAAGCTGTAAGGAGTTCGGTTATGTAAGACACAAGGCCGAATCAAAGAAGAATTAATCAGCCACCTATGGCTCCACTCTATATCAAAGTATCTACATGTACTATACAAAGAAAATAGTGAATATTTATGATCCACATTGTTTACAATGTTCGGACTGTTGTTCTCATCTTTATTGGTATGTTTACGACGTTTCGATCGTTGTTCGCCCCGACATTCTTCAGGTGACTGGAATGAGAATTATATACACCAGTGATCAAAATAAAGAGTTCGGTTGGAAATCTCTAGTACCTGAAAAAGTCCGGAGCGCACAACCACCGAAACGTCGTGAATATGGCAATGTATATAATGTAAATACTACCTCATCTCAGAAGTATAGACAAATGCTTATAATTTCTATTTTAACATACGAAATTTATATTCTTATTCTTACACTATTCCACACAATTCCACATATTCCAACCTGCCGACAAACAATCTTCTGATGAAAACCTTCTGATAATTCTGATGATGATAATTCTGGATAAAACGTGTAAGCTGTAGGAGTTTGGTTAATTTTTTTTTTTTTTTTTAATCATCTCACCCCAAGCAAGGCATTCCATTGCCACTATTGCGCATGGGGCTACATAGGGGAAGGTAAAGAGAAGGAGTGGTTAGACATAGGGAATGTCAGGAGGAATGTGACAGATGAGTAAGGATAGCAAGGATGAGGGTTGGGCAGATGGGAAGAGTGTTTGATAGAATGGGAGCAGGTTAGTGTGTTAGGAGGTGTCTATTGACCTTACATTTAAACTCCTGGAGATTGTATCCGTCCGGGAAGCAATCGTGTGGAAGAGAATTCCACAGTCGGGAAGTGCGAGGAAAGAAACTGTTGGAGTAGAAGTTGCGGTTGCATTTTATCGGTTTCACTGTAAAAGGGTGGGATCTAGTTGCTAATCTAGTATCTCGTGCAAATTCGTATTTAGGGGGCACCAGTGATCTAAGTTCATCGGAGCAGAAGCCATGAAAGTATTTATAGAAGAGACACAGGGAAGCCACGTCGCATATCAAGTATGACACAAGGCCGAATCAAAGAGACATTAGCCAGCTCCCTACGGCTTCAGTGTCATAGTTTTATTGAATTCATTATTTTTCAATTCGAAGCAAATTTTCAGTGAAATAGCGTAAAATTTGAAAAAAAAAAAAAGTAGGTGATTTGTAGCGGCCTAACTACTTTTCTTTTTATTTGTTATGTAATAATGTTAGCTTCTCAATTCAATGTGTACCAAAAAGTGAACAAACAAGACGTAGGTAGACAAAATTTTAATTATAACAATAATCAGTTAAAGGGAGAGAACTTATTTTCACCCTTTTAATAATTAACTGGAGATGTATGAAACACTTTTTGTATGTGCTTAAGAAAATAATTTAAACAGTTCAAAGTTGATGAGTTGGTAAAATAGTCTGTAATTTGTTCCAGTTCAAAGTGATGAGTTGGAAAATAGTCTGTATGTCCAAATAATTGAAATAGTTCAAAGTGATGAGTTGGAAAATAGTCTGTATGTCCAAATAATTGAAATAGTTCAAAGTGATGAGTTGGAAGAATAAACAGCAAGCAAGGTGTGTGTGAATAAGAATGTCAAAAATACTTGCGTTTCAGCCGATAAGTTGAAGTAATATAATTATTTACCAGGAGAAAAATATTGAATGCAAAAAGTTGTTATTGCAAAGTTTGAATATTTAATTTAGTTTCTCAGTCAGGTAAAGATGAAACCGGCTTATTTTCTTTTTAAAGAGTAGGCGAAAATATATATGCCTTAAAAGAAAAGTGGTTTTCTTTTTAACGAGTAGGCTAAAATATATATATGCCTTAAAAGATAAGTGAGCTGGAAACAATAGGTCTGGTAGCTTCAAAATCTTCTTTCCAACTGAAGCTTCAAGAGCGGGAAGATTCCCGCTTTTTCGAAAGAGAGGCAAAATGCTGCTGCTGATGCAGAACGAACCAATGAAAAGTTTGGTTACAAAAAGAAGATGGTTTGATTTATTTTACAATTTTCCTTCTCGAACTTTTTATAAATATAGGTGATACGAGGGTATCGTAGAGAGCTCGACAGATTTACAATCTCCAAAGATTCCTACTTTTAACAAAAATAAATTTATAAATAAATAAATAAATATATAAATAAATAAGAAGGTTCTGTGCAAAATTTCATGAAATTAAGTCAGTGGGGGCGGGGGTAACATGTTTAAAAAATAACCAAAATTTTCTAATAAAAAACATTTCAAAATTAATTTCATTCAGTTGTGAATAAGTCCTGAAATTCATTAAAATCGGACAATTATTTGATTTTTACAAGAATTTCCAAATAAATGTGTTTTCAACGGAAAACAAGCGCAAAAAATGTCAATGTTGAAAGTTAGCCACGGCGATGACGTAAAACAAAACAAGCATTTTAACCAAAATTTCGAACGTGTTAAAAAGGATTAAAAAATTTAAAAAAAGAATTAAAAAGTACTTTGGTCTTTCATCTTAATAATAACATCAACATTTTAACGATAAAACTTTGTTTTCGTTAAGTTTGTGGTCTTTTTCATTACGCTCATGCTGTTTTTCCCGCGAAATAGAGAAGGTACCTTTAAAAACTTAACGAAAATAAAGTTTTATCGTCGAAATGTTGATGTTATTATTAAGCGGAAAGATCAAAGTATTTTCAAACTCTTTTTTTAAATTTTTTAATTCTTTTTTTAACACGTTCGAAATTTTGGTTAAAATGCTTGTTTTGTTTACGTCATCGCCTACGCCAAAGATTGACATTTGTTTTGTTGTTTTTTTTCCGTAAAAAACACATTAATTTGGAAATTCTTGTAAAAATCAAATAATTGTCCGATTTTAATGAAATTTTTAAGACTTATTTAGAAATGAATGAAATCATTTTTATTTTTATTTTTTAATATTGGTAAGAAAATTTTTTTTTCAAATGTGTTACCCCCCACTTACTTAATTTCATGAAATTTCGCTCATAACCTTTTTGTTACCTGACTTTTTTTCTTATGTTAGAAGTAGGAGTCTTTGGAGACAGAAAAAAAAAAAGTAGGTGATTTACAAATTAGGGCGCAAGGAACTTAAAATCTGCTCTGAATTGAAAAATAATAAATCCAATAAAACTATGACATTATTACTTAGTTAAAAAAGCTCCTAATTGCTTTTGTAAATAAATAATATTAAGGACATTATTCTGAAGAAATAAAGTTTTTTTGATGAATAATGAATTTTTACAAGAATTTTTTTTCATTTTTTTTTACATTTTAATTATAATAATTTTAAAAAATTTATAATAGTTTAAAATCGTGTAAATTTCTGTATTTGTTTGTTCCCTGGAGGTTATATAATAATTAAGTGGAAACGAAATTTACGAGTCCAAAATTGCAAAGATGTTAGGCGGGTTCAATTATTTTTAAAATAATTTTATTTTGTATTTTTTTTTTTACTTAATTAGTTCCTTATTTTCATGTATGGTAGACTATAATTGCCATTATTATGAAAAGGTCATGTGATCTAAGAGTTTTATCCCTTTATTCTAATTATGTGTTTTTTTCATAACATTTTTTTGTTTCTTATCTGCATACCAACAGGTTGTATTTTTGCTCAGCTTTCGTGTAAAATTTAAAATTTTAAGTTTATTGGTAAATTTTTTATTTGTTTCCCAAAGGCCCTTATCCCTTCAAATCTTTCCAAAACATCCTTATTTCCGTGCAAATGTATATGCTGAACTCAAATCGATAATTGTTTATTGACGAAACCTACCTTTATTGATGTTAACGACCAGAAACAAAAATCGCACTTTATCTCACCCCGCAACCACCATTCTAATATATGATTTAGTGCAGAATGACTTTAGGCGTAGGATGCTTATTTCGGCCTATTTACTTTCTTGTGCAATTACTACGCGATTTGTTTTGTTTCGGAACTAAATTTCCGCTGAAAGTTGCGTGTATTTGCTTTTTTTCCCCTCCTTTTTGTTTTGGGCAGTAGAATTTTTTTTTTTTAAGAAAGTTATCTTTCAAATAGAAATTTACGGTTAGGGTTATTGCGTTTTGTTTTTTGTTTTTTTTTGTCCTTTTTTTTTTCTTGGTAATGAATTTAAGAAAGTTGTGTGTACATAATTTGAGTTAGGGTTAGGGGTTGGGTTAGGGTTAGGGGTTGGGTTAGGGTTAGGGTTATTGCGTGAATTTTTTTTCCTTTTTTTTTGTGTTACTTATATATTTGAAGGTTAATTAAACTACACTCGTTACTTATTTTTATATATTTGAAAGTTTACTTTCTTAAAAAAAATTCTATATTTTCATATAACTGAAAGTTAACTTCCGTCGTAAAAAATTAAGTAAAACTACAATTATCACTTATTTTCATAAAAAAAAGGGGAAAAAACGCCCCCAAAAACAAAACAAAAACAAAAAAACACGCAAATATATTTTCATATATTTGAAGGTTAAGTAAAACTACACTACAGTTATCACTTATTTTCATATATTTGAAAGTTAACTTTCTTCTGAAATTAAAAAAAAAGGAACCCCCCCCCTCAAAAAAAAAACACACGCAAATACACGCAATGCATTTGAAGGTTAATTAAACTACATTTATTTTCATAAATTTGAAAGTTAAGTTTTTTAAAGAAATATCTATTTGAAAGTTAACTACCTTAAAAAAAAAATTCTACAGCCCATGCAACTTTCAGCGGAAACTGAGTTCTGAAACAAAACAAATCGCGTAGTAATTGCACAAAGGTAAGCCGAAAATTAGCTTACTACACTAGAATTTTTTAATTAATGGAAATAATAGATTTAATCATTCAGTTTTTAATTAAATTTAAAATGAAATCTTTAAGAACGTTTTTTCATTTTAAAAATTTCATTTTAAAAGTAGGTATCGAAAATTTCTGCCGAAAAAGTGGAGGTAGAAAAGGTTTAGTAAGAGAAAAGGTTTAGTAATAGAAATTATTGATAAACTCTTTGTTCAACTTATTGTTGCGGTTGTTAGGCAAAAAAGTATATTTCCAATTTGTATTTCTCTATGCTAGGTATTTCTATAACCGTGATATGTCAACACCTTAATACACGGACGTCTGCTAGGGGTCACGTTTTTAACTGACATGAAGTAAGGGTGATTTTATTGAATCAGTTGCTGGGTCTAGTGCTTGGTAAGTGGTTCCACTGTATCGTGCTACACAATTTTCCTCGTCAGAATCAATCTTGTACATTTTTAAATCTACTAATTCGTCCGTGCGTTTAATATTGCTGCCATGTCTGGTCTGGTCTGGTCTGGTCTGGTGCTCCTACCACACACACACACACACACACACACACACACACACACACACACACACATATATATATATATATATGTATATATATATATATATATATATATATATATCTGTAAATTCAGATCCGCACTGTAAATTGAATTGGTTTGCATTGAGCTCTCTATTGGGTCAGTTTTAATATTTTAACGATATTACTGTGATCTTCCTGGATTATTTAACATCCTTATTATGGATTTTTATCAATCCTTCCCGGAATTTTACCACCGTATATATATATATAATTTTGATAATATCCAAAGAAACATCAGTAATGTATCCAGTTCTCACTCTTTTCTGTGTCCTATCAGGATGGCTGATACTAAACTTTAGCAGAGCGACACTCTAAGCCTTGCATGGCCTCACGTTTTCTACTGACACGAATTGCAGCGACTATCTTGTCAATTGCTTCATCTGCAGCAAGGAAGGTTGGTTTTACTGTGTCGTCACAAAATGTGTTCTCATCAGAATCTATCTTGCACAATTATAAATCTACCAGTCGTCTGTGTATTGAATACTGTTGCCATATCTAGTCGGGCGCTCCGGCTATGAATCTTGAGATTTTTAAAAAATGCGTAAATGGGTCTGCAATACAATCGATCCTGATCAAGCGCCTCGTCTCCAGTCACTTTCTCACCAGCCTTCTCTCTGTCTGTTTTACAAATATTTTCATAATAATTGTTCGGGCGATATGTTTTTCTCGTACCCCGACGACATGAAATTAAGCGTGCTACTGCATTGACAACAAGGTCTAACCGTCCAACCATTTAACTCATCCCAACCGTTCAACCGTTTCACTGTTGAACTAGATAGATGCAATCGTTATTTCTACTCTAACACCTTTTCCGGGTCGATATCCACTGCACTACAAACACTGGATGTTAATTATCAAGAAGCTAGGAAGAAATATCAAAGAATACAATAAGTGAAGCACAACTGCATTTATATTAACTTTGAAAAAAAGATTATTTACTTACCTTAATGTTTTTGAGGCGCCTTTTGATTAGAAGTCTTCCTTACTCTATCGATGTCAATTTTGTAATGACACAATTTGTTAAGATCAGTGGCAAATCTATAAATAATTTTTTTCACATCAATAGAAACTAATAAACCTGTTTTCATACGTAGAGAGAATGCATTGAAAGTAAAAATATTTGTGGCTTTCATCTACAGAAAGACACACCCAATACAGCTGTTGTTTTTTTTCACAGGATATATCCCAATAATCTACAAGATAATCCATATCAGTCAATCAATGGACACCTGGTGATGACCAGAGGATACTTGGTTGAAACATTGTGTCTATAATAACATCTATATCAGCCAAGATGAGAACAATAGTTCAAAATAATACTAAGAGATCATTATTCTGTGGTACTCACACACACATCTTTACATTCACACCCACATACGCATTCACGCATTTACATATTGTGTATTTCATACCAATACATTTACTTCTGTCTGGCTTTTTTTTTAATCATTTCACCCTGAGCAAGGCAGTAACGCCACTGATGTGCAGGGGGCTACATAAATGTAAAAAGATTAATTAGAAAAGAGTGAGGAGTACAAACTAGTTAATAAGGAACAACAGAAAGCTGAGAAAGCAGGTGCGATGACAGATACATAGGTGGAGAGAAAGGGAAGGTTATACGGGGGAGGGGAGAGAGCTAGAGTCCTGTGGTTAGTAGATGAGTATTGACTTTGCATTTAAATTTCTAGAGGTTGTAGCCGTCAGGAAAGCAAGATTATGGGAGCGAGTTCCACAGGCGGGAAGTGCGAGAGAAGAAGCTGCAGGAGTAGAATTGTCGTGTGCATTTGGCTAACCTGACTGTGAATGGGTGGGACCCAGTTGCCAGTCTGCTTGCGCGAGTAAACACCTGTTGAGGAGGCATCAGTGACTTAAGTTCGTCTGAGCAGAAGCCATGAAAGTATTTATAGAACAGACAAAAAGAGGCCACATTTCCACGATGGGGAAGTGGCTGCAGTCGAGCCGCCAGATCAGTACCTATCACATTACAGACTTTCCTTTGGAGCCTGTCAAGAACACTGAGGGGAACGGCAGGGGCACCTGACCATAAATGGCAGCATGCACGGACGGATGGTTGACTTGTATATATGCAGGATGGATTCAGGTGGAAAAAACATCCTGGATCGACATAGTGACCCAACCTTCTCAGCAGTAGATTTTGCTATGGATTCAATATAGTGGTTCCATTTGAGGTCTGAGATCAGGGTAAGTCCGAGGAGGCGTAGTGACAACAGTTTTTTATACAACGTTAAAGTAAATCCTTCATTTTCAATCCACTCGCGTTGGGGTCGCTTTATTTATGTCGATTTCGTTGTTTTTCATTTTTTTTTTTTTACTTTTTTCAGCGCAGCTCTATCGATTGTTACTTAAACTTTCCGATTATTAAAAAAAAAATTGAAAATTTACAATATTTAAACAAATTTATCGATAGGACTGCGCTGAAGAAAGTAAAAAAAAAAAAAATGAAAAACAACGAAATGAAATGTGGTGGTAGTTTGCTTCAGGTCCGCTCAGCACTTTTCTATAACCGTTTGTATATTCTGCCTTATCAACAATTTACTCGTCCTTCACAAAATTTTTTTCATTTTCAAAAATTGTTGTGTAATCTTTAAGTCAGGAGTATTGTGTTGAGAGGCAATAGCTTGGAACGAAAATCGAAAAGCCAAGTTTGAATTCCAGTTGAGTTCGTTGCATTCACTTACGCGCAAGTACCCTTGGGGACGGTATTAATCCGTCACTTCCCCCTTCAGCTATGGGTTAAATAGCAGGACAGATTGGCTTCTATAGCTTTTGTTGGCAACGAATCTAATGCAGTCAGTAATGGCAACCTACGACGGAAAAATCTTTAGCCTAGTCAGTCATGTATCTTTCGAGACATGATTGCCCAAAGCGTGTATCACGTAGTTGAAAACATGCTTAAGGTTTCTACTGGGTATAAAGTGAGGGATCAGCTTTATATTGTTATGAAGTAATAAACTGATCCCCCACTAATTATACTTAACTAGCTTAATCCGTGGAATTTCCGCGGAAGGATGATTATAATTTCCTGGAAAAATTTTACTTTGTCATACTACAAATGATAGTAACGTCTTCAAACATAAAAGTATTGGATAATAAAATAACAATAACACAGAGTGTAATTTTATTAAAATATCTATAAAAGTAATGTCCATAGAAGCTACTTTACTGTAATCTTATATTATATTAAGTGGCTTATGCACAGATCATAACCAAAATACTGTAAGCTATTTTGTGAGAGCTTTTGAAAGAGAAAATGTTTTTTTTTATTACTGAAAAATCATGGCTCCTGTGTCCATTGTAAACAGAAAAGACCAACTGATTAATGGTCAATGGTGTAAGGGCCAGAAATTTTGTTATTAGGTCATGGGATATGACAACAAACCTACCTATTTTTACTATATTGCACAGTACACACACATATACACACACACAATTACTGCTACAACCATCAGCTTAAGTTGCTAATGATACAGTAATGCTATAGGCTCTCTCACTCATTAATACCCTTCCGTTTGGCAAAGGTGAGGGAAAGGCTGAGGACAGATAGAGGGGAAGGAAAAGCTCATGTAGAGAGTAAGTGGTATAATGGACGGAGGAACTAACTAAGGAAGGAACAAGCAGAATTATTATATGATATAATAATGTAATATAATTTATCTCTTCTCCCTCCAGCTATGAGTTAAATGTCAGGACAAATTGAGTTCTAAAGCCTTGGCTGGCAACCAGTCTATTGCAGAAATCAATGGCAATGTACTGCAAGGTAATCTTCTTCGTAGTCAGTCATGTCTTTTATATCTGTATACATGAAAACAATTCTTTTAAAATTTCATCACTTATTATATATATATATATATATATATATATATATATATAACTTGATTAAAAGGTTGTCACTTAGCTGATTGAGGTTACCTTCAGTATCCTGAGTCCAGAGTTTCGTAGCTGGATTTTCCATCCACTCTTCAGTTTTTTTCCCCAGTTTACTGATATTTCAAAATTTTTGCATTTTTATACTGTTGTGAAGAGTTTGTTTATGTGGGTTTAAACATATTTCTTGTTTTAGCAATTGTTTGCTGTCGTAGTTATTTTTCGTCACTTGTCAGCTTTTTTCTTTTTTCTCTGGAATTTCGTCATGTGTTGTCCTATTGTTCATTGTTGTTATTGTTTTTCAATGTTTGAATGTTGAATTCTTTTGTATATGCACATACGCTCACACACACACACAAGCATATAAGTGTGTATACGTGCTCATAGACACACGCGTACATATATGTGTTTACACATACATATATACATTCATACATATTTTTGTGTTTTAATAATTCATTTTCGATGACTAACTTTTATATTGAATTTTTAAAAATAAAAAAGTTTTCTTGAAACTTTTATTTTAGTTTTAATTGAAAGCTAAATGATTAAATTGACTATTTCTAGTAAGCAAAATACCCTGATTAATTTTAAACAAAAATTATATTGATTGGAATCTAAAATTTTGAGATTTTTTTCAATCTTTTAATTTTTTGGTCATTTTTGAGTGCCCGACACATTTGTAAACAAAAGTTAATTCCCCAGGTTTAAAAATCTTGCAAAAATAAAATATAAATCTGTGACACGTTATTTTTGGAAAATTAGCAAATTTAATGTTAAATTAATTTACACAAGTATTACTTATTTATAGCATGAAATACAGAATAAAACTATTTCTTAAACACTGAGTTGAACTTTCTGACCTTTCCCCCTTAGCTGAAATGTGATGACAGATGCTAGATAAGATAAATGTATGGTGATCACAAGTGATATAATTGAACAATTTTTTCATGTAAGAAACTGTGAAACACATGACCTCTCAATATACACATGGAAATTACCATACAAAAAAAATAAAATAAAAAATAATTCAAATACAAAAAAATATTAAAAATTATTTAAAAAATATGATGGCTAGAGGATTTGTATTGAAATTTTACTAAATATAATCTACACTTAATAACTTTCTGACCAAATGTCTCCAAGTCTTTGAAATATTTTAAAAATAGTTTTGAAACTTTACAAATTATTATAATTAAAAAAATACAAAAACAATTCTTTTAAAATTTTGTTATTAATTAAAAAACAGATTTTTCTTCAGACGATAATGTCCTTAATTTATATTATTTATTAAATCAAATAAAAGCTTATCAAATTAAATAATGTCATAGATTTATTGCATTTTTTTATTTTAATATTTGGAGCCAATTTTTGGTAAAAGGAACTAAATGGTTGAAAAAAAATACATGATTTACATTCCCCAATTAGTCCTGCATTTAACTAATAAAACTAATTTTGTCTACAGAATTTAATTTCTTGAAATTTCATGAATTTACGTGGAGGGGTGGCGGTAACAGATGTTAAAAAATATATTTTTAACAAGATTTTTAAAAAATAATAATTTAAAAAATTCATTTGTGAATAAGTCCTGGAAGTCTCATTAACATCTGACAATTATTTGATTTTTGCAAGAATTTCTAAATTCATGTGTTTGTCACAGGAAGAACTGAGTTATGTAATATTACATTTTCAGTCGTAAACTTGTAACTTTTTGGCTAATGAACATGAAAACAAGATTTTCCAAACAAACAAATAAGTTAAATTTTGAAATAGATTGATATAAAATTGGCAAATAGATTAATGTGATTAATATGACTAATAGATTTTTGTGCGACTATTACAGTAATATATTAGAACACGATTAAAAAGTTTGTTCTAAAATTGGACATTACTTTTCAAATCCTCTTATAATTTAAATTCTGAAGTTGATTGATATAAAATTCACAAATCGGACGATTTAATCATTAGTAAGAAGTAATTGATTTTTGTGAAACTATTACAATAATATATTAGAACACAATTAAAGGGTTTATTCTAAAATTGTACATTACTTTCTAAACAACCTAAGATAAAAGTTTGCGTGGATCAACTTTTTTGTATGCAGTTCATGAGATCAAAACTTATGCCAGGATTTTGATTGTTTTATTAAAATGTTTTTATTTTGACAAAGGTTGGCCAGCAATCTAGATAGATCAATAAATATACTTACTTTGGAAATGAATAAATTTAAGTTAAAAAAATAAATTAAAAACATTAGAGATGTTAATTGATGTCAATAAAATCCTGTTTTATAATCTTCTTTAAAAAGGGAAATATAGATTTTGATGCCTGTTCAAAATACGTTTTATCAAATGTCAAATATAAAGAATTTTTTTAGTTGATTCTAAAGTGTTTTATTAGAAAATTTGGGAATATTTTAGAAATAATTGATGTATTTTTAAATGAAATTTTATAAGAAGTAATTTTTACTTTTTAGTTTTTATAAATTTGGTCAGATTCTTTCAAAAAATATTGTCTAAAATTCTCATTTTCATTATTTTGATATGTATCCTCATGTATTTGTTTAAAAATTCAATTGTAGCTGTTTTGTTTCTGAACCCGAGGAAAGCCAATGAGGACAGAATTCAATATTAAATCAAGATCAATACTCAGTAAAGTGAAATAGAAAACAGAAACAAAACAAAAGGACAAAGAAAAATAAAAATGACAACAATTTTTCTCTTTTGTCACTGCAAAGATAATTTTATAATCTTATCTCTGACTATAGAATTTGCTTAAGAAAGTCAAAACAGACTTTGATCGATAAGCAAATGTAGATGTCTACATTTGGATTTCTACTCTATGTGAATCTTTGATGTTTAAATTGGGAATATTCTATAAAAGAAGGGAACTTTGGTGCCTACTTTAGAGAAATGGTTGCAAATCAGTTTCGAAGTCTAATGAGTTGGATCAACACTGGTTTGGCTATGTGATGGAATCATTTAAACTCAATAAATAACGATAAAAGATAAAGAAAAAAAATCTATCAAATAAAAATGTTGAAGAACACACTGACCTAAATATTAAGTTGGGGCAATTGTTTGAATAATGTAACATCAAATTTTTTTGTTTGATAAAGTACATCACAAAGGAATGTTGGAACTGCTAGGTAACCATGAGACATTTGGGAAGGATATTGGAATTATCCAGAACCTGTACTGGCATCAAACTGCCTGCTTGAGAACAGAAAATGAACTCAGTAAATACAGAAAAGTAAAAAGGAGCATAAGACAAGGATGTGTCTTCTCACCAGACCTACTCAACATATACAGTGAGGCAATCCTGAGCGAATACGAAGTACTAACAGCATTCCTTCTTAGTAGCTACCATCTTAACAGCATTAGATATGCAGATGACTCACTGTTGATAGCAGACAGACATGAAACTACAGAAACATCGACAGAAGGCAGTAATGGAAAGTGAGAAGAAAAGACTAAATGCATGGAGGTCAACAAAAGGAACCGTCCAATATGCAAATTTCAAATTGGTGATATGGAAATTAAACAAGGAGAACAATTGAAATATCTGGGAAGTATTTTTCTCATAGGATGGAAAGTGGGACACTGAGTTCCAAAGATGAATTGGGATAGTGAAAATGCTTTCCAAAAACTAAGCAAAGTATTAAAAAACAGAAACATTTCACTAGAAACAAAGAAAAGAGTAGTGAAGTATTATGTAATATTGGGCCTTATATATAGAAGTGAATGCTGAACTTTTTCCTCACAGACAAAGAAGAGACTTCAAGAAACAGATATATTATTCTACAGAAGGATGTCGAGAATATCATGGATCATACATGTGAGCAATGACAAAGTTTTAGAGCCAATGAAAACAAAAAAGAATACTTATACTTAACTAGCAGTATAGCCCGGCGTTGCTCGGATGTAATGAAAGCTTTAAAACTAATCCATGGTCCTAGAGCTCAGACTCTTTGGACATTGGCACAAAAGACTAAAAAGCAATAGTTGTTTTCAGTTAAAGCGAAACCGTAGACTGAAAGAAAAATGAATGAATGTAAGTCAAATTTTGATTTCCTGGTATCAATATCAAATAAGTTTTTTTCGTCGTAAACTGAATTTTGAAGGCTAAATAAGTCCTCTGAGTAAATGGTATCATGGCTGAGACTAAGAACTACAATTATACCTACTTAGAGCCAAATCCGAAGCAAAAACTAAAATAAAAGGGCTGAAAAAAATACAGACATACAGGCAGATAAACAGACATTCACACAAACATCTTGCCTTATATATATATATATATATATATAATAATAATAATAATAAAACCGACTCTGTACGTATTCTAATCTTAAAATGTTACACAAGAAACTTTTAAAGACTATGAATAAACAGCAGAATCTAACTCCGTTATCGTCCTCGGCTATAGAGCTTTGGACAAAGAGGGGAAAAAAAAGAAAACTGCGTAGGACCGACAATGCATATGGTTCTTCACAGTAAAGAAAAAAAAAACCCTCGAACAGAACGAACCACCAGGAAAGAAAAGTGCTCGATACTAAACTAACCAAAAAGTGTTAACAAAAAGGCAGTTACGCAGAGCAAAAACACACGAAAAAAATCCCAAGATCGCCAAGACCTACCGCGGTTTCGCACAACGGCCCTGACGAGCCGTTGTGCGAAACCGCGGTAGATCTTGCGATTTTTTTCGTATATATATATATATATATATATATATATATATATATATATATATTATCAATTTTCTGCACAATTGTAAGAACTGTAACCTTGGAACTTCTGAATATGGTTTCTTATGTCTTTGTCTATGAGTGTATCAAATTTGATCAAAATCGGACCACTCCTTCTATAACCTGATTTTTTTGATTATTGATTTTCGATATTTATCAGGGGTATCTTGACACTAAGAACACTCGCAGGCGCTTATAGTACAACTGTGTAAATTTTGAAGAAAATTGGTTCAGCCGTTTCGGAGTCTATAGGTAACGGATACACACACACACACACACACACGCACACACACAGACAGACAAAGTTCCATTTATAAATAAGTTTAGATATCAGGAAGAGACAGTTGAAATTTTTAGGTGACTTAATGAGGAAAGAGAGCTTGGATAATTTGATACTCACAGGACAGATTGAAAGCAAGAGGGACAGAGGAAAACAATGCATAACCTACCTAGAGAGCTTGAGTAAATGGATGGCAGAACAAGGTTAAAAAAAAAAGCTAAGTTGAACAAAAATATTTGTCCAAAAGATATTTGGAAAGTTTTGGCTGTGAAAATATGAAACTGAAAGATTTCTTAGAAAATCCATAAATGGTGCCAAATATACTTAATTTTTAACAAAAGAAACTAATTAATTTTATGTTGAAAGATTTTTTCTATCTTTTTTGGTCTGCTTATTGAATATTGAACATTTTTTCTCAATCTGAGTAAAATACCATGAAAATCAAAATTGAAAACTTGAGATTTAAACTGTGAGTTTCTATCAATCAATTTTTGTTTCTACCTTGTTAGTGTGTGTGTGTGTGTGTGTGTGTGTGTGTGTGTGTGTGTGTGTGGATGAATAAACACTTTTGCTTCCATGTATATCCAAGATGAAAATTCTTGTAGAAAAGTTATTTTCTTCAGAAGTGCACATCTCTAAGAAATAATAATTTTTTTCAATTTCTTTTCCTCCTGAATAAGCAAACTAGATAACAAATATAAAAACATTTTTTTTAGATTTCTAAATGTTTAGAAGTGATTTCCATTTGCTATTTAAATTGATTTCCCTATGCAAGCAGAACATACAAAACAAAAGGCTCATAACACATGATAAAGCAGATAATTGCTTGCTTCCCTGATCGCTACAATCTCCAAAAGTTTAAATGCAACATCAATTGTCATCTATTTCCTTGAAGCCCATCCATCTTTTATGTTTTATATTAAATCACCTGTACCATTTTTTTATTCTCTCACTGGAACCCCCTGCACACCAGTCATGGTCCTGTCTTGCTTGATGTGAAATGATTATAAAAAACAAATAAATATAATTACTGAGAAAATTTCAAATAATTTTATATCAAAATGAAAATAATTTTCTCATTTATTTTCTCCCTGTTTCAAACTAATGCTTACCCACAAAACCTCAAATAATTTCAAAATTACTTTCAAAATATAAATTTTAAGAATATTCTTTGAATTTTCCTTTTATTTTTATTATTATTATTATTATTATTATTATTATTACTATTATTATTATTAATTACTTTCCTTAAAATTTATTTTATATTGTGTGTGTGTTTGTGTGTGTTTGGTGGGGATCAATTTACAAAAATTTACCTAACAAAATGAAGCCATTCTTAAAATTTTAAAAATTAAAACTTTTTTTTTGTTGATATTTGTTATTTGTAGAGCTTAAGTTGTTTTTTTTTTTAATCATTTCACCCCAAGCAAGGCATTCCGCTGCCACTACTGCTCAGGGGGTTACATAGGAGAAGGTGTTGAGAAAGAGTGGTTAGATATAGGAAATGTCAGAAGGAGGGTGATAGACGGGTAAGGATAACGAGGATGAGGGTTGGGTAGATGGGAAGAGTGTTTGAGAGAATGGATGCGAGTTAGTGTGTTAGGAGGTGTCTATTGACCTTACATTTAAACTCCTGGAGATTGTAGCTGTCTGGGAAGCAAGTATGAGGAAGGGAATTCCACAGGCAGGAAGTGCGAGAAAAGAAGCTGTTGGAGTAGAAATTGCGGTTACATTTTATCAGTTTCACTGAAAAAGGGATACAAAAAAGAAATATTTATTTTTTAGAGAGGTGTGTTACTGCAGAAATTCAGAAAAAATTTAAATGCACATACTTCTAATTAGAGTGAAGTGTTTGTAAAATCTTTACTGTAGTTTACTAACAGTTTAATTCATTTAAATTTAAGTTGATGTTCATGGAAATTAAATCTTATAAAGTTAAGTTACTGCTTTTTTAGTAACAAGATCAAAAATTTAAATATTCTAGGATTACATGTAGATAAAAATTTGAATTTAAGTTTAAAAGATAAAATTAAAATATAAACTAAAAAATTAAAAATAATAAAATGCATGCAAAAGAAATCAAAGAGGCATAAATCATAAAACGTAAAACTAAATATCCAAATATTACATGTAAATAAAAAATTAAAATTTAGTTTATATTTTTATTTTATAAATTTAAATTTTAAATTTTTATCTTCATATTTTTATCTATTCTAACCTAAGAATATTTAAATTTTTAATTTTGTCATTAAAAAAGCAGTAACTTAAGTTTATAAGATTTAATTCCCATGAACATTGAGTGAACTTAAATTCAAATCTATTAAACTGTCACTTTGAAATATGCACCTGATGATTGCATAATGCATGAAACTTAGAGTTGTGCCATAAGATATAGGATAATATATATATATAATACAGCTGTTACAATATGACTCTCTTTACTTTTTAGAGTAACAGTTAAGTAATATATATATATATATATATATATATCAGCATGCAGTGTTGGTATAGAAGAATCCAAAGGAGTATCCTGTACATACAGTGGTAGGATAACTCTCTAAGAGAGCTCTAAGCATATATGCATATAAATATTCATGTAAAATCTATTTGTAAAATATAGAATCTATTCATGTAAAATATTTGTGTAAAATATAAATATTCGTGTAAAATCTTTTGTAAAATAAGGACGGAAGCTGATGATGGTTTGCCTGAAATAGGCCTATACTTCTGATTCACCATGAAATAACGTGTCTATCTTAATTTTTCTTCTATATATATATATTATCCTATGGTTTACGCATGACTTGGAGTTTCATGCCTTTTTCAGCAATTATTGGGTGATTATCATATCATACATATATATCCTTATTGACCTCCTTATCTATCTATCTATCTATCTATCTATCTATCTATCTATCTATCTATCTATTTATATATATTTAGTTTTATCATTAACACAACTATTAACATCACTGATTTGTAAACATATACATTCATACATTTAACCACCCATGATTCTCTCATACACATATTTCGAAAAAAGGAAATCATTCATCCTTTGATAATTGTGTACATTATTTTGCTACAATTTTGAATGGAAATGTATTTTGTTTTGTCATTCACTCACTTCTTAATATTATCAACTTATAAGAACACTCTCATAAATTAAAACACCCATTATTCTTCTCGTTCACATAATTTTAAAATTTGTCTCTAGTTTAAATACACTAAACAGATGCATTAATTTTTGCATACATATATTTAAGTAGACATACATTTAAACCCACCATGTTAACATTCCTTAAACAGCACAGATTCTGCTGGCTAGGCAATGTACACTGCATGCCAGATGATTGCATTCCAAAAGACCCTCTGTATGGAGAGCTGGCCTCTGGAAGAAGACACACTAGGCAGCCCCAACTGCAGTATCATGACATCATAAAACATGATATAAAAGCTGTGGGTATCAACACGAATTCATGGGTGAGCGTAGCAGTCAAATGGACCAAATGGAGAGGAACCTTGGCCCAACAACCCAAATCAAGGGAGGAGCAACTGACACAAGTCGTCGTGGATAGGGGTGTTTGCGGAAAGCAAAGTGACAGCTTTGACAGACCAGAAACAAAACATAAACACAGCCTCTGCAACAGAGACTGTCACTCTCACATTGGCTTTTACAGTCACAGACGCCGATGCTTCAGCCAAGCAGACAACTAGGATGCTACCCATGGTCAACCCTGACTGATGGAAGCCTACTACTATCATAAATCATTAATTCAAATTTTTTAGTAGTAAATTTTTTCGTAGATGAAAAACACATCTGTAAGAAAATCTATGTTCTTTTTCCATTGTTAAGTACAATTAAGTTCAGTAATTATATTTTACAAGAAAAAAGAAACCAGAGAAAATTGTATTGAATCATACTGAGTGAAATATCACAGGAAACCCAAAGAGAATGAATTGAATTAAATTTTCTGGAAATGTCCTCCATAAGAAAAAAAGAGAAAAAGACATCAAATATTTGGGTAAAAACAATAGATACAAAATAACTTTCTTTTTTTCATAAGAATAAACCTAAAATATTAGGAGCGAAATATTGATAAAGGTTCCAATGCCAGGATTAGGGGTTGGTGGGAGAGATTGTTTGGGAAGTTGTTTTTTATAATTTCATAATTTAAAAGAAAACGTCAAATTCTTAGGAGTTTTATTATTCAAATCAAAAGTGAAAAAATTATCGGAAAAAGAAACTTATTAAAATGAATATTCTTTATTTTATTAAGCATTAGTGGAATTGATTAACTAGAACTAATGAATTTTATTTTTATGCAGTTGAAAGAAAAAATGATGATCAAAGAGGAAACAACTCTTTGCATTTAAAAATTTATGTATTAATAGTTGCCTCCCTTTAATAAAGTTACACCTAAAAAATACGAGAAAACAAAAACATGAACAGAAAAACAAGATTTTGTTTATCAATTTCAAGAAGAGCCCTGAATGTGAACAGATTACGGGGGCGGGGGGTTAGAAAGAGGAGAATTTAGTGAAGTGAAAGAAGAATAAAAGAACAAGATTTTGGAAGGCAGAAGATGGCGGTTGACATGGCATTTAAACTTTTGAAGATTGTATCAAGGAAGGAAGGAATCGGAAAGCAATTCAACAGGCGGGAAACGTGGGGAAGAAATGATTAGAATAGAACTGACGGTTGCATGAGGCTAGTTCAACAGTGAAACGGTGAGACCCTCTTGCTAATCTAGTAGCATCCTTTCATGCAGTCGAGACACCAAGGCGGGAAGCTCATCAGAACAATTGCCATGGAAATATTTATAAAAAAAAACATTTTGGGAAATTTGTCACATCGTTGGAAAAATAACTGAAGTCGAGATGCCAGGTAAGGATCCATTACATAACAGATCTTTCTTAAAATGTTGTTAAGAATCTCGAGATAGGAGCTCAAGACCAGACATGGAGATTTTTTTTTCGCAGCTTAGACGTGGCAAAGGTCAAACTCAAAAGTATAGGGCTGTCAGTGAGTCAGTCAGTCAGTTAAGTGCCATACGTGAAACACGCTTGGGCGATCATGTCTCGAAAGAGACATGACTGACTGGGCAGAAGATTATCCAGCAGAGGTTGCCATTGCTTTCTGCGGTAGACTGGTTGCCTGCAAAGGTTATAGAACCCAATCTGGACTCGGAACGACAAATCAAGGAACCGAGTTCGAATTCCAGTTGAATTTCTTGCATTTACTTACGCGCAAATACCCTTGGGAAAGGTATTCATCCGTCTCTTCCCTCCAGCTATGGGTTAAATAACAGGACAGATTAGGTTTTATAGCCTTGGTTGACAACCAGTCTACCGCTAAAGGTAATGGCAACCTAGTGCGAGATAATCTTCTGCCCAGTCAGTCATGTCTCTTTCGAGACATGATCGCCCAAAGCGTGTATCACGTATGGCACTTAACTGACTGACTGAATTCATTCACGTTTCGATTAACATATTTTAGTAAATGTCAATGGATCCTTAAATTTTGATGCCATTTAAATACTTTCTCCGATTTGTTCTCTTTGATAAAATCGACTGAGAATAATTTCCATTCGACAAGAAGTGGTTTCAACTTGAAAGAAGTTTCATGAGATTTCTTAGGAATCTATTCATAATGGCAATAAATTCCACATGCTAACACGTTCCGGATCACTAGTGCTTTGGTGTGACAGCTGTTATATATCGCCGTACGACGACAAAACAACAAACACGCATATATAAAAATATAAGGTTATATTTTTATTAATGACGACGAACTGTGTGGAATAGAGAACGGGAGGGTGAGGGCGCATATAGAATGGCTGACGGGAGTGTAGTCTGCCTGTGTTGTCTCTCTCTGCTTCCACCGGCCGCTCTCTGCTACTGGCGAATCCGTGTGTCGAGGTCTTTATATAGTCCTCTAGAACCGGGACTTTCCTTCCGGTTTTTGCCTCGCCCACGCAACGCCCACGTAATTCTAAGAGGCACCTGATCTGTTTGCTTCTGTAGCCATTTCCGCCGCTGTCGGAAATAAGGTCAAAACGACATCCGCTCCGGCTTCGACAGGATGTATTTCACAAACACCTGTCTTGTCGCTTCGCCGCCCCCTTCACGGATGGAAAACACCATCGCTTGCATCACTTCCTCGGGTGGGGCCAGATTGTTATATTACACTCCTCGCCCTCCCATTTTCCAAAATGTTCACCTAAGAACATTTTAAGCGCAACACCCTCACACAATCCCCATGCCACACAAGCCCGACAATTGTACAAAACATGTGCCGAAACAAACAAAACAACAAAAAAAAATATATGGGGGAGCCTACATCGGCAACCCAACAATGTTCGTGTCCATTGTGGAATTTTCCTGTACAAAAAACACAGAATCTCTTGCGTATGCTTCATGATGCAGTGTTGGAAGCCAAAATGAATGAGACTGCCACAAAAGTGATGATAGAATTACTTGGGACTTATACAGAGGATAATGTTCTCCCAGCTCGATGTTTCATTGTTCTTTTTTTTTTTTTTTTTTTTTTTTAAGTTTCTGTAACTTTCAATGTCCGTTTTCTTTCTCGACTCTGTCCATACGCGTAGACGCCTCGATGCACGACCATATGATCATAGGCGGTAACCGCGCCCCAGTTTCTAAACTGACATCGAGTAAATGACCTTTGACCAACACCATGCGTGTTTCCGCTCGAGTCTATTGTTACACATGTAACTTCATTTAATATAATTTAATTTCAAACATACTATGTTTGAACACAGAAAAACTGCCATTATCTGCAGTACATATCATTCATAGTCTGACCGAGAAATGTTCAATAGAAAACGAAGAAAATTACCCTGATTCCAACGTTAATCCGCATGCAATTTACTTGTGGAGGATTGGAGGTTTCATCTATCTTAATTTAGTCTAAAAAAAAATGGACCCGTGACTCGTAATTCCTTAGTTTGTATCTTCCGCATGTTTTGCTATAAGGAAGATGACCTAACTATTTCACTTAAACTATCGTTAATCCTCCCACTGCTTTCTTTCCCAATCCTATAGCATATCAGCCAATAAGTCTACAAGACTTTTCAGTTGTTCTTTCTTTTTGTTCCGATCAACTGTGGAATCTGCAGGTCTATCCATGCTTTTTGCCCCAACAGACGTTTGCCTCATTTGGGCATCTTCGCTGCTAGGTGATTCCCTACAAAAACCCTGATCTACATGAGTAGATCCAGACGTTTCGCACTTTGAGCAATCATCCTCGAACGTGGATGAAACATTATTTATAACACCGATTCTATCATCACTATCAATAGTTGACACGTTTTTATTCGCCATTTTACGTCGCGTCATGATGCGACGCTCCATTAATGGAACATCAGACTCATCGTCTGATTCCACATGTTGGTGTCGATTTTTGTGCACTGGAAAGTCGGTCTGTTCCGCTCCGGATTCGTCATCCGAATCACTGGATTCTAAAGCAACCTTTGCGAAAGGAAAAGGAGGGAAGTGACATTCCTGTATGTGGGGTTGCTGCCTCTTTAGGTTTCTTGTCTGACACGGGATACATTTACCTACGAAATCATTTATTTCTCTAAGTAAACAAGGCCAGAAATACTTTTGTTTTATTGAGTGGAATGTCTTATCCACCCCCATATGGCCACTGTCATCATGGTATTGAACTAGCACCCTTTTTCTAAGGTGAGATGGTACATACAGCCTGATGAGGGGTTCATCATCAGGTTGAGACAAATAGTACACCACCTCATCCATTACTATATATCTCTTCTGTTCTGCTTTGGTAGCCCTACCATTTCGTAATCTAATCTTCAGGTCTAAGATGTTTTTGTCTGATTCTTGCTCCCTGATTATGTCTATTCCTTTCAATGTGGGCCGTTCGGGTGCCCCTGATGAATTTCCGACATTTTTATGGGTTGCTAATTCTTCCGGCTCCATTAGGTTGGAGTTTATAACACTAACCAAGTAATTTCTATCATCTATATCTACTGGAGAAGCAATATGGTCTTCGTTCACATCAACAGCGCGTGATAAGAGATCCGCGCAAACATTATCCTTACCCTTAAGATACTGTATGCTGCAATTGTAGCCAGACATGCTCAGAGCCCAAGTCTGTATCTTCTTATTTTGTATGGGCGAGTTAAGTAAGTGCTCCAGGGGCCTATGATCAGTGTATATTGTGAATGTTGCGCCATGCAGGTAGTGATTCAGTTTTTGAAGAGCATAGTGTATGGTATAAGCCTCTTTCTCTATAGTTGACCACCTCGTTTGTGTGTCACTTAATTTATGGGACAATAAATAAATTGGTTTTTCTACATCCTTCCTATTTTCCTTATCGTACACCACCTGGGATAGGCATGCGCCAATCGATTGATCGGATGCGTCAGTATATAACCTATACGCCTTATTTGGGTTGGGATAGGCTAGTGTTATCATCTCCGCGAGCTTCGTTTTTAGTGTATCGAAAGCGGTTTGGCAAGCATCGTCCCATTGGAATCGTGCATATTTCCTTGTCAAATTGACCAGCGGTTCGGCTATATCAGAGAAATTTCTAATAAAGCGGCGATAGTATGAGGTCATCCCAATAAAAGCTCTTACTTGCCTAACAGTGGTTGGAGTAGAAACTGACTTTATAGCCTTGACTTTATTGAGGTCTGGTTGTATTCCCTCTTCACTTATCTTGAACCCCAGGTATTGGGTCTCTTTCTTAAAGAACTCACACTTAGCTGGCTTCAGTTTAAGGTTGTGCTTACGTAGACTACTCAAGACTGTGTCTATATGTCTTAAATGATCTTCCACCGTATTTGAAAATATCAGAATATCATCTAAATATGCCAGAGCAAAATCTTCCTGTCCCTGTAAAACAACTGACAGTAATTCCTGGAAGATGCCGGGTGCGTTTGCAAGTCCAAATGGCATAACATTAAAATGAAACAGACCCTTGTGGCAGGTGAATGCACTTTTTTCTTTGTCATCATCATGAAGCTTAACTTGCCAGTACCCTGATTTTAAATCAAGCTTCGAAAAGTACCTTGCCGAACCAAATGATGCCAGTATATCATCGATGACAGGAAGAGGTCGAGCATATTTCTTTGTAATCTTATTAAGTGCTCTAAAGTCTACACAAAATCTCTTACCACCGTCTTTCTTCTCTACTAAAACTACTGGAAAACCCCACGGGCTATTGGATCTCTCAATTACACCTGCCTGCATCATTTCGTCGATTGCTGAATCCATTGTCTTTCTTTGTTTGAGGGGTGTGCGATATGGGCGTTTTCTTATGGGCTCATGCGTTCCAGTATCGATACGCATCTCCACAGTATCGGTTCTGCCCAGGTTTTTGTCGTCACTAACGAACATGTCCCTATTTCTTTTTAGCAATTTGTTAATTTCAGGCTTGAATTCCTCCGGTACATGTACCTGTTCCAAATCTACATCAGGACTTTTATTATTTTGTTTATCGGGCATAGTAATTTCAGTAATATTACCTGCCCTTTCCAATTTAGCCAGCGGACACCCCCGTCTCAAAGTGATTGTTTGGTTAGTGTTATTCATTATCAGCAACTGAAACTTACGAGACTTTGGCATTTTTACAACTGCGTTGGCTACTGATATACCACATAAGTTGCTAACATATCCACTACTCAGCTGTTCGATTTCATATTCTTTGCCACGTCCATTTCTCAGCCTGGTTAATCCCAGACAATCATGCAGGTGTTGAGGTCTTAATGTAGTCCTCTAGAACCGGGTCTTTCCTTCCGGTTTTTGCCTCGCCCACGCAACGCCCACGTAATTCTAAGAGGCACCTGATCTGTTTGCCTCTGTAGCCATTTCCGCCGCTGTCGGAAATAAGGTCAAAACGACATCCGCTCCGGCTTCGACAGGATGTATTTCACAAACACCTGTCTTGTCGCTTCGCCGCCCCCTTCACCGATGGAAAACACCATCGCTTGCATCACTTCCTCGGGTGGGGCCAGATTGTTATATTACACAGCTGCTTTTGATTTTCAGCTGCTAAAAATTCTTAAGTATATTTTGATAATGATATTTCGGGCTTTTTTTGCTGAAAAGGTTACCAATGTCAACAATGTACCTCTCTTGTAGCCATGGACCCAGCGGACAGGGTTATGGTGTTGGTTTTGGGTATTACGATAAGTGGCGAGTACGGCGCAACTCATGTGCCTAATGATGACAGACAGAAAGACAGACAGAGTGGAGAGAGCATTTTTCCGCCGGATCGAGTCACTTTTATAGTAGGAAGGGCGAATAAAGAAATATCTTTCTTGAACTTGGCTGACAGTAGGAGAACCACGAACAAATCGGGTGGGTAATGTGATGTCAGTTCTTCAATACGGCAGTGAATGTTGGACAATATAATCGAAAATGAGGAAAAAACTTGAAGCAGCGGAAATGTGGTTCTGCAGAAGGATGCTGCGGATATCGTGAACCGAGCATGCGAGCAACGATGAGGTGTTGGAAAGAATGGAAACGAAAAGAAAATTAATAGTGAGCATCAGGAACTGACAACTGAAGTTCCTGGGACAGGCAATGAGAAAAGAGGGCTGGAGAACCTGATACTGACAGGCCAGATAGAAGGAAAAAGAGACAGAGGAAGGGAGCGGATAACATTTTTGCAGGGCCTGATCAGGTGGATGACGGAACAGGGGTTGCGAGGTATAACAGGAGAAAACGTACTAAGAGCCACCAGAGATAGGGAGACGTAGAGAACCATGATCGCCTACGTCATGAAAGGACAGGGCACATAGAAGAAGAAGAAGAAGAAGAAGAAGAAGAAGAAGAAGAAGAAGAAGAAGAAGAAGAAGAAGAAGAAGAAGAATCGGTGCATGTATTTCAAACTATATCTGCAGGCACAACCTCGTAGGTAAATTTTTAAGTGTTCCTTCATGAGGAAGAGGCTGGGAAAGAAGCATGAATTTCAGCCACGAGGAGCATTAACAGTTGGCGTGTAGATCTGAATCACGTTAGCAGTCGACTCTTTTACGAGGAGACAAGGACTTTTCATCTTGTAATGTACTTACGCTAAAGACGTATTTGGATTGGATTCGAATAGCGATGCAAAGCGTAGATTTATTATTATTATGTCATTTTTTTCATCATATTTCAATTTCTGCTATGGTCGCACTACCTACCAAGTCTGCAGGAAGACCTAAGGCAGGTCGTGTTGTGTTGTTATGGCTCCATTTCATGTTTTTTCTATCTCTCCTAACATCCCTAGCGTTACATAGACAAAGTTCTCCTTAGTGTGTGGGCTGTATTTTATGTATATCTCTTAAGCTGGGGTTTCCAGGGATTCTTTCAATGTGTTGTCATGTTCCATTTTTTATCATTCCAAGTGCACCTACTATCACTGGTACGATTCTTGTTTTCAATTTCCACATTTTTTTCTATTTCAATTTCTAGGTCTTTATATTTTGACAGTTTTTCGAATTCCTTGGTTGCTATGTTATAATCCGCTGGACAAGCCATATCAATTAATAGACAAGTTTTTTCTTTTTGGTTTTTATTATTATTATTATTATTATTATTATTATTATTATTATATGTGCCTTGTCTTTTCAGGACGTAGGTGATCATGGTCTTCTACGTCTCCCTATCCCTGGTGGTTCTTTGCATGCTTTCTCCTGTTACACCACGCAACCCCCGCTCTGTCATCCACCTGCTCAGGCCCTTCAAATATGTTATCCGCTGCTTTCTCCTGTCTCTTTTCTCTCTATCTGGCCTGTTTGTATCAGGTTCTCTAAGCCCTTCTTCCTCATTGCATGTCCCAGGAACTTTAGTTGTCTCTTCCTGATGCTCTATATTAATTTCCTTTTTGTTTCCATCCTTTCCAAAAACTCATCATTGCTCACATGCTCGGTCCATGATATCCGCAGCATCCTTTTGTAGAACCACATTTCAGTTGCTTCAAGTTTTTCCTTCATCTTTGATTATTATTATTATTAAATCCCTTCAATTTTGATGTTCACAGTTCTCTATCTTAGAAACGTTTTTTTTTTACTCTCCCTCCTAATCCCGATTCTAATCAATAGTTTTGTACATGAACCCGTTAGGTAGATTATTCGTTGTTTTCCTCAGACACTTTTACTTTCAGTATATCATGTGAGTATCAGATTTTCCAAGCCCTCTTTCCTCATTATGCGTCTGAGATGTTTCAACTGTTTCTTTCTGATTTTAAGTTTAAGTATCGTTTTTACTTCTATTTTCTCTAAAACTTTGTTGTTACCCACGTGCCAAGTTTATGACATTCTAAGCATCTTTCTGTAGGACAACATATCTGTCACTTCAACTTTCTTCAACAGCTGTGAGGAGATTGACCAGCATTTACTGCCATATATGTTTTTAACGAAATGTTTCTGTTTCTTTATACTTGGCTTAAGTTTTGAAAGACATTTTTCGCTATTCTAATGTGCCTTCTGGTTTTGGGTGTCACATTTTCCGTTCTTTGTTAAAGCATTTCCCAGATACTTAAATTTTTGCACTTGAATGATTGTCGTGTCTCCGATCCACAGTTTGCGTGTTGGACTGTTCCTTCTACTGGCAACTATTATATTCTTGCAATGGACATTTAGTCCTTTCTTCTCACTTCTCTTTACTGCTCTTTTTAGGAGTTTCTTGCATTCTTTTACTGCAACCCTCTGTACTACAATCTTAACCTATTAAAATCAAGGGTCAATCGTTATCTATCTTCCTTATCCTCATAATCTTCACTTTCTACCATTTCCTCTTTCATTCAGATAACACAACTCCTTCATCATAAACCGTTTTAACAGTATCCATCTACACTACAATCTTAGCCTCTTCAAGTCTAGGGTCAGTCATTATCTATCCTCCTTATCCTCATAATCTTCCCTTCTTTCTTCTCCCTGATCTTATTCAATAAACTTTGACCTTAAGTTGCATTTGAGTCTCAAATATTTTGTAATAAATAACTCAAAAATTCAATGTGCCGAACTATTTCTTTATTTATTTTATATATATAATCATTTCACCCCAAGCAAGGCAGAAATGACACTGGTGCACAGGGAGTGACGGTGATAGAATAAGGAAGTACAGGGGATGTCGAAGAAAAGATAAGAGATGGATGGGAATCAAGTAGATAAAAGATGGCAATTGATATTGCATTTAAACTTTTGGAAACTGTAGCTACCAGGGAAGCAAGCAAATGGAAGTGAGTTCCTCAAACGGGAAGTTCGAGAAAAGAAACTGTTAGTATAGACGAAAGGATTACACTTAACTATTTAGACTATAATAACGTGGGACTTAGTGACAATCTAGTAGCACGAGTAAATACGTGTGGTCGAGGTAACAGAGGAAAAAGTTCAACAGAGAAGTTGCCATGAAAATACTTGTAGAAAAGACAGAGGGAAGCCACATCACGTCGATAAGAAAGTGACTGAAGATGGGCTACCAACTTAGGATCGATTTTATTGCGAATCTTTCTTTGGATTTTGTCGAGAACCTCAAGATGAATAGCAACAATATTCAATGCACGGATGAATGATAGATTTATAAATGTGCAAAATGGATTCTGATGAGAAAAACTTTCTCACAGTGAACCAACCTTCTTAGCAGTAGGTGCAGTTATAGATTCAACGGAGCCGTTCCATTTGATTAAAATTGATTAGAAGTAGAGAGTACGAATTCTAATCAGACAGATTCTGTTGCGAAACAAGTTTTAGTATCTAATCAATAGGACAGTGAGGCGACAAGGATTTTGCTTAATCCTTCAAGAAATGCATCGACCCGGGAAATACAACAGATGGCGACAGGACACGACAACCAGCCACAAATAAAAAGAATTATATATTTAATTAGTTTGACAATGATTCCATCTAATACTTAAGACACTTTTTGTTATCAAACGTTTTGTTGTCTATCCTCCTGATGTTGCTTACTTTCAAAATCAAAGGCAAAAAACAGCGCCATTTTTAATCATAGATCCCGACTTGGCAGCTTGAATACAATCACTTTCTCACCGTCGCAATGTGGCTGTCCCTGTATCTCTTCTATAAATATTTTCACGGCTTCTGCTCACTGGTACCCCCTATATATAAATTTGCTCGAGCCCCAAGATTAGAAACTAGGTCTCACCCTTTTACTGTGAAACCAATAAATTGTAAACGCAAATTCTATTCCAACAGCTTCTTTTCTCGCACTTCTCGCCTGTGGAATTCCCTTCCATTTACTTGCTTCACCGACAGCTACAATCTCCAAGAATTTAAATGTAAAACCAATAGTCATCTCCTATCTCACTAACCTGCACCCCCTCGTGCTCCTTTCTCCGTCCACTCCACTCTCATCAGTATTCTCATCCGTCTCTTACCCTCTTCCTGACACCTCCTATAACCTGTCACTCTTTCTCATAACTTTCCTCCTATGTAACCCTCTGCAAAACAGTGGCAGTAAAATGCCCTGCTTGGGGCGATATGATTATAGAAAAAATGTCACAAATACGGTAATATTTTCCCTGTGAATAAGCATGCAGAAATGCCATCACGATTATGAATCTGTGTTCATGGTGTTTTCGGGGTTAAATCAGGTAAAATTTGTACAGTTACGTTTTTATCACATAAAGCAATACGAAGTTGTCATATTATCGAAAGATAAATAAATGTTAATGTCTATAAAAGCATTAAGTGCAACTAAGTTCCTTGGTGTTGCTGAGGGTCAATCACAGGACCAATAATATAAGTAACAAGGACGAATAAACTAATGTAAAATAATCCCGTGTCGTTTTTGTTGTGACAGACAACTTCCGTCATTTAAACCCATTGTCGTTTGAAGGAACGAATTTTAATGAATCTAAACTGATATCAAAACTCAATGCGGTCAAAATAAGTTTTCCATCTTTCTTTCTCTCTAATAAAATCGTAGAATTTCTGTTCAGCAAGTGATTTTAAGTTGAGAGAAAATTTCACATTTTTCAGGAATCCATTCATTATAAGAACACATGACTTTCAGGATCGTTCGGAATTCTCACTGCCTTGGTGTGACTATTTACTTCATGAAAGAGATGCATTTCATTGTCAAGGACTAAGATTCTTTAAACACTTTTGATAACCATCACTGGAATTGTTCTTCCGTCTGAACTTTTTATTGCCAGCAACGATTATCACACACACACACACACACACACACACACACACACACACACACACACACACACACACACACACACTTTATATTGTTAAAATTGATATTTTGTGTCGATTATGCGTGATGATCTTTTTTTTTCTAATGTACAAATATTCTGATTGTTATGCGAGAGTAGATTATCCCAAATTGGTGTTGTGTTGTGTCAAATTTTCGATTCACGTGAATTTCGATTAGAACGAGTTAGGGAGAGTAAGAGACTGAGATCGTATAATTATTGTGTCATCATTAAATATTACAGACACGAAATGTCGACGGTGTTCGGGCTAAATTCGACATTTTTTGTAAAGGCAAAACAAAGTGAATATCTAATTCATTTTGATGTCCGCCACGAATTATCCTGATGCAGGTTACCCTTTCCCAATATTTACGTGGTTTCGACTCGTCCATTTCAGTTAATTTTGGCATATTTAAAACTGTAATGATTAGGTTTCACAATGCCGTTTACTGATATTACAAACCAATTTGAACAAATAAGAACATTAATATTATATATTATTTAACAATGAATAAAGGCAAAAGGTAAAGTTATCTTAGCCGACGCGTTTTGTCCGCGGATGAAAATGTTTTTTGATAATGCAATTTTATTCTATTTCAGTTTAGAATTAATTTATACATTATACATTTCAAATATTATTGATAAATTAACTATTTTCTTTTAACATATTTATAGTCATGTATATTGTTTGGGAAAGGAGTAATTCTTTCAGGAAAGGAGATATTTGAAAAAATCCGTGCCGCAGATTTATATTTTGCTATTCGACAGCAGCACATGCAAGAATTTTCTTTCTAAGTATAGTTTAGTTTCTAAGTTACTCTTTTAATAAGTGTGACATTCTTTAGACCCAAGTTGTGGTTGAATTTATTTCTATGTATGACTGATGCATTTGATAAAATTGTTGCGTGTAAGATACTTTGTGGATTCATACATACCCCTTTTTTAAAATGTCTGCAAGTCTCCACGTCTTCACCATGTATTGTAAAATTGTAAGTTAAATTCATAATCTATTATTTAAAATATATAATCCATAAATTAATTTAAAAAAAATAATATAAATATTAATTAGATTAAAAAATACTTACTTTTTATTGTTAGATATTTGACTCCTTTAGAATGTACCTCGACTTTTCAGTTCGCCAGATGCATATGGTGGTTCAGTGGATGTTGACTCGGAACGAGAAATCAGAGAGTCGAGTTCGAATTCCAGTTGAATTCGTTGCATTCACTTACGCGCAAATGCCCTTGCGAAAGGTATTAACCTTAGTTTTTCCCTTCAGCTATGGGTTAAATTGCAGGAGAGATTGAGTAATATAGTCTTGGTTGGTAACAAGTCTACCGCAGAAAGTAATGGCAACCTAATATGGGGAAAATCTTCTGCCCAATCAGTCATGTCTCGAAGAAACATGATCGCCCAAGCGTGTATCATGTATGGCACTTAACTGACTGGCTGATGTATATTTAAAATAAAAAACAAACAAAAAACTAACATACTTGTAAAATAAAGTTTGTTTCTATCTTAAATTCTATCGGAAAACGAAACGCGTCGGCTAAGATAATTTTCTTTTTTTGCATTTATTCACACACACACACACACACACACACACACACACACACACACACGCGCGCGCGCGCGCACACACACACACACACAGTTTTAGTGCAAAGAATTTGTCACTTTAACTAGGCAGGTTCATGCCGACTTCAAAGTAAGAAAACCAACCCCGATGAGTGAAGGCTTCGTAACGATATCCTTACGAAACTTCGAAGTTGGCATGAACCTGCTAAGTTTAAGTGACAAATTATTTGCACTAAATCTATTAACGGTCTTTCACTATTCCGATATCGAGCACTTTACGATAAAAAACTTGCTTGCCAAAATATCGTTTATCAGTAAAGTCACTGAAAAAGCAACAATCTTGGCGCCAAATAGTATCATAACTCAACACTATAGTAGAGGTGATGTAATCTTAGAAATGTGCCCCTGGCCTGTCTCCAGTCCTCTCCAAACTGTACAACTATTGCCTCTCTACTTCTTATTTTTCAGTTTGTTGGAAGTCCTCATCTGTAGTTCCTTTTTTAAGAACACTGACTCCTCTAACTATCGCACTGTTAGCCTCTTACTGCTTTTCGGCAAAGTATTCGAGTCTCTAATGCTGAAATGGTTGAGCATCTCACCTCTCACTATCTACTACCTGACATGAAATATGACTTCTACTTCGCCATGTTTACTGCTGATGTGCTAACGGCCATCACTGAATATGTACACCAGATTCTTGATAATAATGGTGAAGCTCGAGGTGTGGCTGCAGATATCTTGAAAGCGGTTGACAGAGTTTGGCATGCTGACCTCCTTCGCAAGCTTCAGGACCACAGTGTTACTGGACAGTTGTTTTGTTTAATTCAATCGTTCCTATCAAATCATGAAATGAAGGTCTCTTTGAACGGTCAAGCTTTCAAATCCTTTCACACGAACGTGGGTGTCTCTTGAGACTTTAGACTAGGCTATTTCTGATCTTTATAAATCATCTTCCTGATGTCATCAGTTCCTAAGTAGACATCTGTGCAGATGAAACCACACTTTACTTTCATTTCAATAGGAAATCTACCAAGGCTGACAAAGTAAACCTGGCCGCTGCTCTTGGAACGGACCCCCAATCATGGGTTAACTGGAGCAGGAAATAGATTGTAAGTTTTATGCCTCCACATCTGCTCTCCTTTAACCACACTAGACAAACTTTCTTGCCCGCAATCAGCATGGCTGATGCTAGTCTCCTGGAGAGCGTTCCACTGCAACTCATTGGCATCAATTTTACAACCGATTACATCAAAGTTGGGTCACTGTGTCGAGTCAGGAAGTTTTTCTCTGGAATTTATCTTGTACATTTATAAATCTACCATTCGTTCATGCATTGAATACTATAGCCATATCCGGTCAGATGCTCCTGCTATTCATCTCGAGGTTCTCGACAAAATCCAAAGAAGGATCTGCAATGTAATCATATCTAATTAATCGCTGAATTACTTGAAGTGTAGGATACTGAATTCGTTCTATTTACTCCCTTTTTAGCAATTACTCCGCGATTTGTTGGGTTTCGGAACTCATTTTCCGCGTATTAATCGCAAAATGGAAGTAAAAAAACCGAAAAATCAGAAATCTACGCGTGAATTCAGTCTGCATTGAATAACATTTTCTAACCGTGGTTAGGAGGTGAGATAAACAGCGACAAGAAGTTTCATATATGATGATAATTCTCTAAGTTACAACTGGAAACTTGAATTTTAGTTTTTGAATGTGCTGAAAATTAATTTTTATTATTGCAACTAATTAGATGTTTTTCATTAAAAAAAAAACAGTAGTAATTTAATTGGTAAATTTTCGTTTTAGGACCCGAAGGCCTTTACCCCCTTCAAATCTTTCCAAAACATCCCTATTTCCGTGCAAATGTATATGCTGAACGCAAATCGATAATTGTTTATTGAAGAAACCTACCTTTTTTTCATTATATGAAATATATGCATATACATTTACACTGAAGTAAGGATATTTTGGAAAGATTTGAAGCATTGAAGGCCTTCGGGGAACAAAACAAAAATTTACCCATCTCTCGCTCTCTGTTTGTCTTTCACTTTCACACACACACACACACACACACACACACACACACACACACACACACACACCTCTCTTCAACAATCCTCTAATTCAGAACATATCTCTCTATATATTTTCAAAATAAAGCCAGTTTTTGTTTCGGCCAACTCGTCTTGTCTCAGTTCTTTTCTTCTTAATCAATGTTAGACAATTGCAATTTTGGATTTTCCCCTATACATATTTCCAGAGGCAAACTTAGAAATACTTAAATAGTTAATTTTTTTCTTCTAAATTTGAATGAATTCATCATTGATTTTTCTCTCTTTTTTGTGCGTGGGGATGAGTGTCAGTTTCTTTTTACCGCTTGTCCCATTCCAATGACCCAGAAAAAAAGGAAAACAAATCAAAAGCATTCACATGACAATTCAGAAATTCGAAAATTTAGAAACAGAACAACTGAAAGACTTTATAATTTATTAAGAAACAACTTTGAAAAAGGAGATTTCTCGATATTCAGTTTCTTATATTCATATCACAGAATATTTGCCCATTCATGTGGAAATTATTTTCAGGGTTTTAATAAAAGGAGAAACAAAATATAAAACAATTCTAAAATCGCATGTGTTATTCTTTCGATAATATTAGGAAATAAATAAGATAAGCCGCACAACATTTGCCGAACCAGGAACGGAACCCGGATGTTGATAATGAAAACAAGATGGTGACTTCATACGAAACAACGAGCTCATCAACTTCAGGTTTCATATTCGGCTTTTATTGTGTAAGTCTGAGAGGTCTGCAGTTCATCAGTGATTATTGATTATATGAAAACCTCGGCTTCAATCCCAAACATTTATTCTTCTCTGGTTTGTAATAAAGTTTTTTTTCTGACCTGATTATAGAAAATGATAAAAAATCAAGAGATAAAAATAAAAAAATCTAATATAAATAAAAACCTAATATTCAATAAATTATTTTTACTGCTCTCGTATTTTTGTTTTTTCTTTTTTTCACAACGTTTTGGCCGGTTAATTTTCCGATCAATTGATGGATTTTATGCCACTGAATATTACAATTTTTCCAAGTCTGTGACAAAAACAAATCAAAAGTATTTGTGAAACAGAAAACAAAAGAAAACGTCATTGTTGGAAGTTTTCGAGTAACTAACGCGAAAGTGAAAATGCTTTTGAGAAGAACATAAACCCATTTGAATTTGATATTTAAATGAGATTTTATCAGCAGCAATTTCGTTCTTGTCCTGGACATATTTCAAGGATTTTCGTTGCCAATTAAAACTGAAAGTTGTGGTAAAACTTTGCCCCAGAAAAACTGCAGTGACACTGGAAAGTTTGCAGGAAATAGAAGCATTTTAATGTCCACGGAATTCTCTGCATTTGAACTTTCTCGCTGACTGATTTCGTGGCAAGTTCATACAGTAATTTGTCAGATGTGCCTGGTCTTCTGGTCATTAATATAAACGTGTGCACAAAACAAAATGGGGAGCAGTAATTATTTTCCCTTTTATTTTTGACATTGAGAGAGACCGTTATTTGTTTTTGAACATATTCCAGCAGCCATCTTGGAAGTATAAGATGAAATATATTTTTTATGAATGTGCATCTATAATTTAACTGTTTTACCGAAATTCGTTTCGTTTGTATGCGGCAGGTGTTATTGTTGTTGCTGTTGCCTTTGTCGCCGTCTTCGATCTAAGTCGATTTCTCGTAAGCAGGTGGCTGTGCACTTAGGGCAAGCACCCAGATCCATCAGGTGGATGACATTCGGGTGCCATGAACAACACTTTCGGACTCGTCCTTCGATGTTATAGCCGCAAACAGGGCACAACACCCGTCTTAGACTGCGGTTGCAAATACAACCGGGTATTTCTTCTTCGGGTACCTGAAAAATATAAAGAGAAGTCGGTTGGTTGGTTAGTTGATTTTGTTTAGCAGCATATCAACACCTCTATGGGTTATTTACTACGGAAATCTAATAATTTTGAACACAATTTTATGACTTGATCTACTAACAAAAATGTATCGATAGTCATTTTGCTTTTAAAATGTAATTTTTTATATAAAAACTCACTGCTGGTATTTTTTATGTAAAAATGTATTTATGTACTTTCAATGGATTTAGTTTTTGTTTGGGATCAACTATTTGTCTATAACTGTGGCCCAAAAAGGTGCTACCATCCGGATCAGGGTAGACCTGAAAACAACACTAATTAAGAGGTGGTTCCACGCTCTTCAAAACCTTCAATCTCCCGATTACAAGCCTTTGCTGCCGGATGCAGTTTATCGTCAGACCCAGAAAGTGTACAAAGAGAAAAAAATGACTTTACTAAAGATCAGACCAAAATAATCAATGAGGGAATAAACAAAATGGTAAATGTTTGGAAGAATATTTGGTATCCATGGGAGTTTTTGTCTATATTTTTAAGATGAGGTAATGTTTACACTATTTACATTATTAGGATTATTGTCCTCAACTTGGTTGCCATTCGTACGTATGGGATACTTTCCCTTGTTTGGACTAATACAGCGGAGAGAGAGAGAAATTGATATCAGTAATATTATTAGTTATGCTTTATTGTAATACGCGATGTGAGCTTATGCAAAAAAATAATTTTTTAATACTGTCAGATAAAAATATGGGGAATAGAAAAATTAACTATTTTAATACTATCATGAACTTCTAAAAAGTTAGCTATTTGTGGGAAAGAAAATGGAAAAAATATTTTTCTTCTTTCGTATTCGAAGCGGATATTTTTTGGTAAAGCTAAAAATTTTGGTAGTCAAAACAAAGTGTCAGAATTATTTGATGGGATCAGGCGGGGTTAAAGTCCCTCAACAGATTTTTCTGGGAACAGAAATATGTGGGAAATTGGATACGACGTGAGCTGGCGATATCTCATTCGTCGAGCTAAACCCCTTCCGCAAATCGAGTGGGCAGACAACGATTTCATTGGCCGAAGGCTTCGAGCCGACTGGTTCCCCAGAGAGGATTGAAAATGGTTATAAAAGTCCGGACTCAGCGAGAAAAATCTGTTCTTCAGTTGTTTTTAAGAGCTTTGTGCTGTCAGCAGCTGTGAGAAGCAGTTTTAGCTGAGTAGCTAACAGTCGAAATGTGAAAAAAGTTTCCCAACCGGGGAGCCATGACCCAAGGCTGGTCGCCCACCATAGAATTTATGGCTAAAGAGTTAATGTCGAAAGAAGTCTGCCGCCGATTAATTTAAAGTGTTAATGTTGAATAATGCGCCTCCGATAGGAATCCCGAAAGAACGTTATTGTTTTAAAACTTAATTGGGAGAATTAAAATTTCTGATTGTTCTCGACAAAAAGCCCGCACTGCTATGAAAATAATTTTAAAGCTGGGAGCAAGCCTCCAGACGACAGAGAATCCAACCACACACCGCCGCCGCCATCGCCGCCACATTAGCCACCATTGACCGCCTCTGATTCGGCAAATCCCATCAAGTTCCAACAAGAACCCAAAAGAACTTTATTAGTTTTTTTTAACGTCACCTAAAAGAAACGGACAGCTCTAATTTTAGATAATACGGAAAAGATTTTAGCGAAAATTTGAAGAGCTCTGTCTACTTTAACGAAATTTAGAAAAGACATTTCTATTTAAGAATTGAAAGCTCAAATTTTAAAACTCTCTCTCTCTCTGTTGTAAACCAACATTCCAACAAATGTATTATCTGCTCCTGTGAAAAGAAAAGCATTATATATATATATATATATAAACATTCTACGTAGCTCTCCAGGCGTGTTCGACTTTGTTCATTTATTTTATTAATTTGTTTTTAGTGCTGTATTTATTTATTTTTAACCACAAGTGTGCACCGGTGTCCGGACTGGCTCTAAAAGGCGACTATTAAAATTGCACGACGCGACCTCTGGGATCAATTCACAACGTGGGACAGTGGCGCGTTGTTGCAAGAGACGTCTTGTAAACCAGCTTTTGTGACGACATCATCGGACGAGAACATCACGACCAGCAACAGTGACCGAACCAACCGGCCAGCTGGGTGGCAGTGTCACAACTGGGATCGTCACGACCGTTAACGAGGACGAGCGTCACATTAGACAAGCGGTCAGCCCCGGCTTGACGTGTCATATGTGTAGAGCTACTCTTTTATTCGGACTTCAAGTATATTTTTGCGCATTCATCACATTTTAGAGTATAAATTACGTTCTTAGAGTTGCAGGTCAGTTTTTATTTTGAATGTAGATGCGTTTTCAAACTCGAAGTAGTTTCCTTCTATCAGTATGTTGCATACCACACATCTTTTTGGTTGCATTTTGTAATTCCCTGTGTTGTGTCTTGCTCGAATTTTGATAAAATGGGTATGTTGTTTAAAATTTTTAGGTTGACGTTTGCTTTTAAATATTTTAGATTTCTATTATTTTATCATTTTTGTTAAGTAATTCTGTGTGTCTTTTTATCTTTGGAAATAATTGTAAAATAAAAAAAAAATCGCGACCCATTGCAAAAAATAGTATTCCAAAAACAACAAAAAGAACTAGATGACCCGTAGAATTGAATATATCGCTGAAAACAATTTTGAAGTATAAAGAACAAATCAAATTACGCAAGTTGGTGTAAAAAAAAATTTCTGGCCAACGAAAGGTGAATGGTTCATAAAACGGAAGAGATTTAACGAACGAGTGTGAAAAAACAAAAAAACAAACAAAAAACAACAAACAAATACGCACGCATATGAACTTTCTGACCTGCTCAACACCACTTATCTATATATACACGATATTTTAGGCTGTCAGAAAGACAAACGAATCTTGATATGTTAAGTCACAAGTTTATTTGCCTGAAGAGAGCCAACTTTGGACTGGAAACACGTGTAGCGACACAAATACCATTATGGACACTTAATATATAATACACAAAGCAACTAATAATAATACTACTACTACTACTAATAATAATAATAATAAATGTAGATTTTAAACAAAACGTTCACGGCTTGCACTTTTTTCTTCTATACCAATTTCTCTCGTTGGAACAACCCGTTTCTGTTTTATATAAATATATATATATATATATACACACACACAGAAAGAGAGAGAGAGAGAGAGAGAGAGAGAGAGAGAGAGAGAGAGAGAGATTTTATTATATATTCCTTTCGATAAGGCCATCTACCGTTTCTTTAGCAAACAAGGGGAGTAATCCCAAACTAGTCTTTTTAATTTCTTATTCTGAAAATATCTTGATTGGAAATGCAGACAACGTAATGTCTCATGAATCAATAAAACAGAATCATGACCGCGCAGGGAAAGCGCTCTTAAAAAAGAAAAAAAAATCATTTTTGTAACTATTTTCCGGCTTTTTGCTTTCCAGTCAACTTTGATCTTCAAAAATTCAAAAGCAATGTCAGTCGTTATTTTTTAACTTATTAATTCTTTTATTGTTCTCTCTCTATCCTTACACACTCAGTAACCGGAGTGCATCTTAGTGGCTTTATTCACTTGCTTGGAGTTAAACGATCCCCACCCCGCCAAATAAACCAAGGATATTAAGAGGTAAAAATGCTAATACTACAGCCGAACTAAATAGAATTGTTGTTCATAAAAGAATTGATTCTGTTTTAATCAGAGAGTCGTCAATAGCCGATAAAAATCAGTATAGAATCAGTTGAATATACATCTGTATTGCGTAGTTATTTGATTGTCTGTGAAAGAGAAAATAGGTTAGGGTTGGGGGAAAATAGATACGTCGTCATTGGATGCAAAATCGAGGAAGGAAAGAAACACGTAAAAGTGTTGGTTCAAACATTTCCTTTTTATAAAAATCAGTAGACATTTTGGCGGACATGATGAACCTATGCTTTTCTGTTGAATTTGAAGGAAAATAAATTCTCTTATTATAGTAGGTTATTGTTTGTCCAGATTTTCGTTATATTGGCCAAATAGAGTAGGCTGAGCATAGTAAATATCTATATACAGCACCTGCTATAATAAAGCGATCTCGCAGGCTGTTGCAAGTGGAGTTAGAAGACTCGTTACTTCTTTATTTTTATTGGTTGCTGTTGTAGTTTTTAGTTCGAAACCTAACTCAGCTTCCATTACTAAAATCTTTCATTGTTGGAACACTTTTTTCAAAATGCCTGCCTGCATTCCAAATTCTGCTCCTACTTCCGAAGGTAATCGTAACCCACTGACTTGGCAATGGTCATGCAGGTTGCTGCACTGTTTCGCTATGAACTCTCTTTATCACACACACACACACACACACACACACACACACACACACACACACACACACCTCTTACTTTACAGGAGACCAGTTTCCCGTCATATTGGTTCGGCTGTCTCATGGCGATTTATGTTTAGTATGTGATTCACATCAAGAAATATAAAAGGCTTGAATCGAAATTAATGTCAATCAGGAACGTTTTTCTAATAGAAGTTGATATGTGGGGACCCCAATATGCACAGAGTTCACCTTAAGAGATACAAAAGTAAGTTTTTTAGTCAGTATCACGCCAAAACATTAGAGGGTAGATATACTTATAGTCGCCAAGTGACACGATACACTTATAATCGCCAAGTACAGAATTGCGACTTAATGCATGTGGACGCAGCAACATATAAGCCGGAAGTAACCTACTTCGGATATGGACACACACAAGACAACTGGATGAGATAAAGTCGCTAGGGAAAGTGAGAGTCCCTCACATCCTCGAGAGAAGAAGATGCGAACATGCATTCGCAAAGTACCACATCCCTTCACGTTGAAAGTGATTTCACAGAAGATAATAATAGTTAAATTAGGTACCTCCACTCGGATCGATAACAAAGGCAGATAGTATGAATAAAAAAGGTTCCAAACTTAATAAAACAAACTTTTTTTCCTAAAAATGTTTATATTATTATTAAGAAGAAAGTTCAAAGTAGTTTTTAATTATTTTTAAAGAATTTTTAATCCATTCTAACATTTTCGAAATTTTGGCAGAAATTTTGTTTTGATTGATTTTATCGGCTAAGGGACGTTTACTACTGTTTTACAATAGACGCCAATTTTTTGCATTTGCCACTTTTTTTAGGTTAAAAACACATTAATTTGGAAATTCTCGCAAAAATCAAATAATTGTCGGATTGTAATGAAACTTTCAGTATTCATTCACAAATGAATGAAATTACTTCTAAAATTATTATTTTTAAATAAAAAAGAACAACAAACATTTTGTCTCGTAGTTTTATAGACTTTGCCAAGATAATGTCACGTAAGTTTTTCCAAGCGTTTTCTTTATCTGCAAGATTCCCATCCAAATCATGCTTCACTTTAATGTCATGTTTGGTTCCTTATGGTTTCGGCAGCAGCAACAAATCTTTTTCCTCGACAGACATACCCATACTTGGCCTCAGTGACTTGCAGAGGTTTGGTGATGCCCGGGGCTGACTCCTTAATTGTACGCCCCTGAAACACAGGTAGCGGGAGCATATAGCCTTCCCCTACTGAGAAATGTTAGAAAGGAAAACATTTTGAATGCGTAAAAACAGATGAAATATGAAATAAATACTTTATTCAAATTAAATATAAACTACATTTCTATTTCACTCCTTGATTGGATGCCCTCTCGATATAGATGTTCGGGGCCATCGCACTATCTCCTCCCCACGCTTTTGTACGCTACTGCTTCGCGTTGCTTTTGAAAGTGTTCTCAAGTTTTTACCACAAGATTCAAATCATTGATTTGCCAGCTGCTTGTTAATAATTCACCCCAGCCGTTTCCGACGGGACAACTAGATTCGATTAGTCCTGTGCCTGCTTTCCTACACCTTGAAGTATTGACTTCCTTGCGTGTTGCTGGCACCCCCTTTTTTTCGATTCCCTCTGGCATTTACTTAACTGCGCCAAATAGCATTTTCTAGATTACTTTTGGGCTCCGTTCCCATTTTATCCCTTGAGTACGAAAGGAAAGGTCGACCAAGAGTGCATCATTCATTTACGTGTAAATTGAATGGCTTTGACCGATATCTTTCCGTATTGAATAAAAACAGCAGATGAAATACTTGTGCGATATCCTTTAATATCTGCTAGAAGCTGACATTAGAGGAAACATGATAAACAAATCAAAATGGTCATCAGTAAACAACATTTTATAGCATTTCATAATTTACAAATGAGGTCAAAAAAGTTCAGTGAAAAGTGTTTGGAAGCCAAACTTAAATGTTCCCAATTCTTAACAAAGATGAAATGGCTTGCAGGATTCCTCTACTGACCGCCATACAATCAAAACACTTGAAAGATAATTTTTGCACTTTTCTAAAAAGATTTTCAATAAATTAATGCATCACTAAATAAACTAAGAAGCTAATCGTAAAAATTGAAAAATATCTTAAATGCTTATTTAAAATTTAATTCCCGAGTTGCCATTTTTAATGAGACGTATTCACAAACTGATTATTCTTCTTAAATACGTTCTGCCATCTACTCATATATAACGCGCAACATTCTGGCTTGATTTTTAGGGGGAAATTTTGTAGCAGCTGAGAAAGGCTTGTCAAGAAAGATTAAAGTTGATTAAAAACGTAAATAAGGAGCAGTCAGCTGTACATTTTTATAAAACGAAGCACTCCCCCATACAAAGTTAAATTCTACATGGAAATATTCACTAAATTTAGTCTTGATATCTTCTAAAAGATAAAGAAAGCATTAAGAAATTGGAAAATTTCATTAAAAAATGAAATGGCTGATTGAATATAGACCAGCATCAGGAAATTATCAATGTCCGGATTGTTGTCACCTGAGCTCAGAAACCTTCAACCACTCATTTACTCTTCCATTCTTCTTCGGTCACGTGAATTCCACTTAGAAATCGGTCAGTCAGTTAGGTGCCGTACGTGATACACACTTGGGCGATCATGTCTTGAAAGAGACATGACTGACCAGGCAGAAGATTTTCCCGCAGTAGGTTGACATTACTTTCTGCGGTAGACTGGTTGCCAACCAAGGCTATAGAAACCAAGCAGAATCAGAAAGCTACTATAGAAATTTCTGCGAAACAATGGAAATATAGGACTTGGAGATTTTGACACTCACAGGACATATTGAAGGCAAGAAAGACAGAGAGAAATAGTCAGTAACGTCTTTAACATGGTTATGCAAAAGGATGGCTGAATAGGAAGTTGAGAAAAAGTAAAGAGACAAACATTACGAGCCGATAGAAAACCTGACTTAAATGATCCCATCCGCCGATCATAAAACAGAAACACCTGCGATCGATATAAAAGTCCACCTTTCTCTTCGTTGGGTGTCCAAACCTAATGTCACATTTTCCTGTTATTTTCATCAATTAAGAAGTTCAAGAGAATAGTCCCGACTTTAATGCCAATAGAATCTCACAATTCTAAGCGATTCTTTTTTACCTAAAATACAATTTTTCTTCTACAATTTTATATTTTAGTAAACCGTTTAATGACTTCTTCTCAACAATTAATGGATCTTATTTCTTTATCCGATATATTTTATTACTTCAAAGCTTATTTTTAGTAGGTTATCCGTATTTGAGTAGACTTCTTTTATTTTAAACAGTATTTATTTTGTCTACCGGCCTGAATACCCGAATCCTCTGACAGGATTCGAAAGGAGGACGTAGATTCGAATCTTGCTGGAGTGTACAGTTTCTTTAATAAGTTTTCTCGTGTGTACAGATAGGCAGAAAAAATAAATACCGTTTAAAGTAAAACGATCAGTATACTCAAATGCGGGTATCCACTAAAAACAAGGTTTGAAATAATAAAAAATGACTGCTTCTGTATCATAATTTCAGAACGATTTTTATTTTTATTTTCTTAATAACTTGTTGACAAACACCATTAGATCCCAAGTTGGCATGTATGCCGACGACACAACAATCTACTCTCGCATCGATCAGAAACCAGGTCTGGACGACAAAGTGAACCTCGCTGCCGTACTTGAAAGGGACCTCCAATAGGAGGGACTGGGGTAGGAAATGGCTGGTAAATTTCAATGCCTCTAAAACAAAGCTGTTATCAACTAACCACCATAGACAATCGCATCTACCTCCCATTAGCATGGGACAGGCTAGCCTCCCAGAGAGTAAAATACTACGCCTCCTTGGCCTTACACTTTCGGCGGACCTCAAATGGAATGACTATATTGAATCCATTGCCAAGTCTGCTGCTATGAAGGTCGGCTCCCTGTGCAGGGCCCGGAAGTTTTTCCCACCTGAATCTATTCTGCACATATACAAATCTACCATCCGCCCGTGTATTGAATATTGCTGCCATATCTGGTCGGGTGCCCCTGCTGCTCTCCTTGGGCTTCTTGACAAAATACAAAGGAGGATCTGTAACGTGGTTGATACTGACTTGGCAAACCGGCTGCAGCCGATCTCTCACCGGCGTGATGTGGCTTCCCTGTGCCTCTTCTACAAGTACTTTCATGGCTTCTGCTCCGATGAGCTTAGATCACTGGTGCCGCCTAAGCACGAATTTACACGAGATACTAGATTAGCAACTAGGTCCCACCCTTTTACAGTTAAACAAATAAGATGTAACCGTAAGTTCTACTCCAACAGCTTCTTTTCTCGCACTTCCCGCCTGTGGAACTCCCTTCCACAAGTCTGTTTTCCCGACAGTTACAATCTCCAGGTATTTAAATGTAGGGTCAATAGACACCTCCTATCACAGCAACTCCCAACTATTCTCAGAACACTCTCATCTACCCAACCCTCATTCTCGGTATCCTTACCCGCCTATCACCCACCCTCTGACATTTCCTATATTTAATCATCCTTTCTCCACTCAACGTAGCCCCCTGCGCAGTAGTGGCAGTGACATGCCTTGCTCGGGGTGAAACGCTTATAAAAAAAAAAAACAAACAAAAAAAAAACAGCTGACTACAAATGCTACTATAATTATTTGCATGGTCCCACTGGGCTTCCTTTGGATATTAAGTGATAGCAAATCACCTCATATATCCAGCACCTTTCTTAGTATTCTTACCGATTCTTGCACTGTAGTAGTCTGAACGATGTAAATTTTTTTCTTAAATGCATCCAATATCGTCTCTCATTAATCGAGTGTAGTGATAAGATCCCAAATCTTATTTCGTTTCTGCTGGCTGGAGAAGAAGCCTGTTGGAGCTAGCTGGAGTAACGGCCGATGGCATGCTGCAAACGATTGTTTCATTTATCATACGCGGTAACTGGGTGCTATACTTGTCGCACCCCTGCCCCTTGCCAGCAGGAAATAATGATTGCTTACAATTTTCTGGGCCACGGAACCTTGCCTCTGTGACCTCATTATATACTGAATGAGTTTCACAAAAACGCCTGTTAAGCTTTTTCTTCGAGTTGTTTTTAAAAAATGTAGGAGTGCCGACCTTAGGTGACAATCTCACACTCAGCACTTTCTTCATTTCGGAATACGTATTTCATAAGTACATAATAAAACAGTACAAAATGCTTTATTATGTACACATGGTTATGGAATTATCGCAAATCGGAACTCCAGAATCGAGATATGTTCTTTGTACGATATTGGTACAAATATTGTCTGTAAATAAAATAAAGGAGATAGGGCCTGTTGGCTTAAGACACAAACAATCGAAAGAGACGAAACCTGATAGAATTTGTCTCAAAAGTAGGCATCAACCTTTCAAAATTTTTCACAGGAAATGATACAAACAAGGAATTCTTTGAAAAAGGCTGATTAAATGAACGGAAGCACTTAGATAATAATCGATGTGAATGCAAACAGTAAGAACAGTACAAAAAAAAAAAAAGCAAAAAAAAAAAACAAACTATATATAAAGAATTTAGGCAGTAATCTCTTTTGCATGCAAGTTTTATTAAAATGACAGACAAAGAGTTATTGTTAATTTTTTTTATATAACTTTTCATGTGATCTTATAATTGCATAAAAATTGTACAAATGTTTTCTTTACGCGAGTGGCTTTAGGCTATACTTTTAGTCATTATCAAGGAGAAATTTTATTTTACTTTTAACTTGTTTTTGTATATGTATGTAGAGCCATAAGAATCTTTTATATTTCAAACACGGTGATCCCTTCTGATCGTGTTCATAGTTGACATTGTTGAGTGTAGGATTTTCCTTTTAGCCTTTTTTTTTACAAGTAGATGATGATGATGATGCTATTTCTATGAAATAATTTCTTATATAATTTATGTTCTGAAAAGAAAACAATTCTAAGATCACATGAAAAATTACGTAAAAACTTAACCATAGCACTTTGTCTGTAATTTTTAATGAAACTTGCATATATATATATATATATATATATATGTGTGTGTGTGTGTGTGTGTGTGTGTGTGTGTGTGTGTGTGTGCGTGCGTGTGTGTGTGTGTGTGTGTGTGTGTGTTTTATCAAATCCACTTGAGAAAAGCCAACATTTTGGACATTCTCTCTACTCAAACTTAAAAAAAGATATACAAACACGAGAAACAAAACTTGCATGAAAGGACTGCTGGCAATTCACACACACACACACACACACACACACACACACACTGCAGCAAAGAAAACAGTGGTTTGCTTAATCATATCAGGAGCGAGTTAATTACGACTGAATAACGAGTTTGATCCTCACTGGGTGCCCCAAACTTTCGGCGTTTTGCCACATCTAAGCTACACTTAGAAGATCACCATATCAAAAGCGAGTCTTTACCTAAAGAAGATGATGCTGTGTATATGGGAGCGAGACTTAGAGTATAAGCTCATTTCAGCTGAACTAGTTATTTATTCATCAAATGATTGCTGCCTGTTAGAATGACTGATGTTAGCAATAGACGAAACACGTCCGGAATTAGTTAAAAGAAATATTTTTTTTTTAAGATAAGGTATATTTTTTTATGACGAGATAACAAATGATTGCAGCTTGGTAAGTTGTCACTCATCCACTGGGGTTAGAAAATGTTTACTATTAGGATTATCATTTATTTGTGACTTTACAGAAATAGCATTGTGAGAAACAGTCAATTCGCTAGCAGATTGTAAGGAGTGCCTGGAACATTTCCTTACTGCAAAATCTAAAAGATTCTTGGACGATGGGATTATGAAATTGCTTGAAAGATGGCAAGAGTAGAGCTGGAGAAAAGGTAACTATTCGATTTAATGAAGTGAATGTAGAAAAATGTAAAAAATGTCTTTTGGCATCAAGAGAGATACCATTTTTCTAAAATAATTTGATTTGATTTTCGTCATTTTGATACTTATAAAATCAATGCCTGCAAGTGCCCTTTCATACGGAGACACATACACGCAACTAAACACATACTCATATATATATATATATATATATATATATATATATATATATATATATATATATAAAATCATAAATATATAGACTAATGAGCTGTCATACAGCGAAACAGGCTTGTATGTGGATGACATATATATATACGTGTGTGTGTGTGGGTGGGTGTATGTGTTTAAACACACACACACACACACACACACACACACATATATATATATATATATGTGTGTGTGTGTGTGTGTGTGTTTAAGCACATGCTCGTATATTCGTATATATATATATATATATATATATATATATATATATATATATATATATAATAAAAAGATGCTTGATACAAAATTCACCAAGGAGAAAGTAGAGGATAATATACTTTGCAAATAACCTGTCGTGCCAAGCTATCCGGGTTTCAACCGTGACGTATCTTCAGGCAGAAGAGAGAGTCATTGGCAGAACATTCCCGCAGTAGGTTACGATTTCTTTCTTTGGTAGACCAAGACTGAAGAACCCAATCTTTCGTACTATTTCAATCATAGCTGGGGGAGAAGAGGCGGATTAATACCTTTCACAAGGGTATTTGTGCGTAAGTGAATGCAGCGAAATCAACTGGAATTTGAACTCAGCTCTTCGATTTCTCGTTCCGATCAGATATCCACTGCACCACAACGCACATCCAATTCGATTTACGTTGGTGAAAATTCTGATTGTCTAGTATTTAATGAAATAACGTCTGATTTCAGAAACAGAACATTTAGAAAATGAAGTAAACTTTAGGACTGTAAAATAAAAGATATTTTGATATTTTAGCAAAGACTCCTTTCATGATTATTGCGATTTCTGTTCAATTGAAGGTCCAGGGATATAAATCGTTGGCAGTTAAGTAATGTCAAGAAAGCTTTATTTAGTGAGTCAAGTCGAATTCGTCGTAATATATTGAAGAAGAACCGTGTTAGAATTCATGTAACCATAAATTTCCTAATTACAATATTAAACAGAAACAAATATATTCGCAGGAAAAAGCGGCATTCAGTTCACATCGAGAACAATTCATTACAACCTTCTCCGAATATGCAACAACTGGTAACTAAATTATATATATATATAGGGCTTAATTGTGATAATGTTTCAGTGGTCTTACTGATAAAATGTAATTTGGCAAGTAGGTTTTTATCGTAAAGTGTTCGATATCGGGGTGGAGATAGAGCGTTGATAAGCACAAAGAGTTTGTCTTTTTAACTGATCAGATTCGTGCCAACTTTGAAGATTCATAAGGACACCGTAAGGATGTTCTCACTGATCAGGTCAGTTTGCCGTTAGGTCACGTGTTTTTTCTTGTTTAGATAAAACATGGTGTTAATTTTTGGGGAGTGGTCTTGTTTGTGATTGCTTGATTTTTCTTTTTGTTTATTTTTTCTTTTATTTTTATTGTGTAGTTGTTTGATTTGTTTTTATTTTTACTGTTTGTTTTTTAGTGCATGCGTGAATGAGTGTTTGTTTAATTAAGTTGGGCTCTTTTGTTGTATTGACCTCTTTTTTATTAGTTTGACCTTTTTCTAAATACATAACAACTATGTTTTGCCGCGTAACGTTTTATTTTTTTCTGTGTCATGTTTGAGTGTTTTTTGTGTATATTTCTGTTTGTGGGCTTTACGTATGTTTTTAATTATTTTTCGTTTAGGGGGTTGTGCTATTTTCTGTTTTTGTTGTGATTGGGTGTTTGCATGTACTTTTATTTCTAGTATTTATATTATTTGTATGTTTCGATTTTGTTTATTATTTTCTGTGTATTATCGTGATTTAGTATTTGTATATTTGTATTTGTGTTTACATTTTCATTTTTTTATTTTTTAATTATTGAATTTTTATTGATACTGTTTCTGTGTTAAGTTTTTGTTTGATTTTGTTCTTATTTATTGCTACTTGTGCAGCGAAGTAGGTATTTATTCGCATATCTACATTTTCCCATTATCTCGTTTCTTTTGTTTGATATTTTACTTTGATTTTTTTATACTGATTACGAATAGAACACTCAACAATCACTGAAGGGTACCTTGGGAATATTACCCAGAAAAATAGATCTTAAATAATGGAACAGATCGGTTGAAGGAAAGATATTTTTTTTTAACTTTGCATAAAAAATCTCATCAATGTAGCAAAAATTCTCTTTGTTTTCTAAATATCAAAGTCTGAATAAGATCTCAAAGCTTTTTGAACTCTCAAAACCGTTCGTGTTTTTTATCAAACTTTTCATATAAAAAACGAAAGTGAGTTCGAAATGTGTAGCTAAGGCCAAACCTGCACAAAATACAGCCGGTGAGTCGAATGTGATTCACAAGCCGCATCGGAACTACTAAGTGTGGTTCGAGACGCATGGAACTACTAAGTGTGGTTCGAGATAGTTTTTCAAAATAGTCAATATTTTCCCTCCCTCTCTCTATTTGTTTCTATCTCTCACTCTCATACCACGACTAATGTTCTGTGATCAATATGGCCCTTTCGCATTTTCTTAATTGCGTAGACCTACTCAAAGCAAACAATACTGGCGTCACTAAAAAGGGCTTATTTGCTTAATATTTCAATGTCTGCATATAAATGTTTCAAGAATTATAGAAACAAACATGAAAATAAAAAAAATTAAACAACGATTATCGATTAACAAAATACTTATGAATTTATTGTCATTTCCAAAATAATAAGGTTGGGTTTGTTTTATTTATTTTTTTGTTTTTTAATCAACATTTACCAGGCGGTTACTCCCAAATATTTGCTAAAAATAGAATGCATGATGAAAAAGAAACAAACAAACAAAAAAAAAAAAACATAATAAAAACAAACTTTCATCGTCAAACTCTTTGGGTTGTTATAAAGATGAAAGATGTATGAGGGATCTTTATGTGAAAATTATTCTGTTATCCTTTTTAAAACTTTGGAAATTTTGGTTAAGAACTTTATTTTAATGGCGGAACCATAAATTTGTACGAAAAATTTAATGCTTTTTGCTATGACCCCATTAGAGTCATTTTTAACAATATGTATGAACCGATGAATTGACTATCCCCCTGCCCCCGCTATGGGTTAAGGGTCAGAGGCAAGTATAAGAGTTTTTTGTTTTTGTGCTGGAAACCAATGAAAACGATTCAACAAGCTAAAATAATTTTATTTAGAAAATAAAAACGACGAAATCAGTTCCATTTACATTTGATGCAAATGATTCGGGAGAGTGGCTCTTTGCGCCTTTTTCTCGGACTAATGTTTTCTACTGGCATCAAGTACAACAATTATACTGAATCGATTGCTTAGTCTGCTTTTAGTAAAGTTGGTTCACTGTGTCGTGCTAGGCAATTTGGTTCGTCAGAATCTATTTTACACTTTCATAAGTCGACTATTTGTTCTTGCATTGAATATTGCCATCATTTCTGGTCTAGTGGTTCTGCTATGCATTTAGAGATTCGTGACAAAATCCAAAAGAAGAATTTGCAATGTTATTGTTCGTAACCTTGCATCTCAGCATCAGGCATTATCCCAACGCCATAATGTAGCCTTTCCTGTGTCTTTTCTATAAATATTTTCAAGGTAATTATTCTGGCAATATTCCTTTTTTGGTTATCAAGATCTTATGAACATGAGCGTAGTAATAGATTGGCGGTTAGGTCTCTTCATTTTACAGTTGAAATTTTTAGGTATAACCGTAAGTTCTATGCTAACAGTGTCTTCTCTCGCACTTCTTGCTCGTGAAAATCTCTTCCGGTTTCTTTCCAGTCAATTTTGTCCTTCAAACACGTAAATACAATGTCAATTATTATGTGCTCGCTTCTTAATTACGTTTTTTTTTTAAATTTTTCTCTTTACTTAATAACGTTTTTTTTTTCTCATATTCTCCAACAGCCAATAATTCAATGCGTTATAGTGGCTTGGGGTGAAATGATTTAAAAATATATTAAGAAAATTTACGAAAGAAACGTTGGTCTTTGTTTACCGTGTGTTAATCTCTGAACTGAGAATAAAACACAAAAGAAGCCGGCAATGCGCGTTTTCAGTACAAAAATAAAATTAGTCCTAAAAAAATAATAAAGGAAATGGTGGAAAAATTACATATTCTTGTGCATATTCTAAAATAAAAAAAAAACAATCGCTTACTGACTGGAAAAAGTTTCTGGGTGTCATATTAACTCAGGCTGTTAACATTTGACAATTTGACCTACACCGCATTTGACAAAGATAATTATGTGTTCATATCCTTCCCAAGTACAAGACAGATTATAAGTTACAGGAAAAATGGTGTCCTGATTTTGACGATAAACTACACCCGGCAGCAATGTATGAAAGTATAAAATACATTTTTATAGTAACAATACCATCAGTACATTTTGTTTATAAAAATGACCAACAATACAATTTAGCTGGAGTTGAAGGCATACAATTGCGTTCAAAATATTTATCTAAAGTCATAAAATTGTTCAAATATTTAGATTTCGGCATTAAATAACTCAAAGAGATGTTGGTATGCCGCTAAACAAAATCAACTAAAAACAATTAATAGGAAACATATATCGGCTCGGAACGAGAAATCGGGGAGCTGAGTTCGAATTCCAGCTGAATTCATTGCATTCACTTACGCGCAAATACTATTGGGAAAGGTATTAATCCGGCTATTCCTTCCAGTTATGGGTTAAATAACAGAACAGATTGGGTTCTATAGCCTTGGTCGGCAACCAAGTCTACCGCAGAAAGCAATGGCAACCTACTGTGGGATAATCTTCTGCCCAGTCAGTCATGTTTCTTTCGAGACATGATCGCCCAAGCGTGTATTACGTATGGCACTTAACTGACTGATAGCATGAAAAAACCTGAGAAGACTGTGAATTGTATACCAATGTGACTAAAATCGCTGACGATATGATAGAATGCAAAGGAAGTTAGATTTATGCCTTTTTTGAAAGAACGTAAGCGTGAAAGTAATAGAAAAATTCTGAACTAGAAATCGAATTCATCGCTTCCGGTTTCTCAGTTGATAACCAATTATCAGCTCACACAGCACCACTCTCACTGCAATATATGGATGTAAAATAAATTCTCGGTGTTTTAGTGCTTATATTAGTGGTGTCGTTTACTTTTATTTAAATTTTATTTAAATGTGACATGCGCAGTGAACAGCAGATGTGAAATAATTTCCCAAGGACTTTATGTCTGGCAAATTTGAACTAGGAGCTCGCAACGAATGCGGAGAAAATGGGTTCACTGCTAATGACCGGATAATAATCAACACCTGATTCTAAGAAAATTCAAGACGATTATGAACATGGAAAAGGCCAGGAGGAGAAACTAAAAACCAAATCGAACATAACTAGCAACAAGAGATTCAGGAATGCAATTGTTTGCTGAAAAACCTATCCACGTGCCGACTGCGGAAACGAACACCTCCCTGTTTTATGTAAACTAAAAATGAAACTACGGAAACCGAAGAAGCCTAACGCAGCACCCAAGTTGCAATTTAAGAAATTCCTGAACGACCCGAACCTAAAAGAAAAATATATGGAACAGTGTGAAGAGAAGACACGAGGAACAATTAGAAATGGAAACTCGAAATGGAACACGCTAAAAGAAACTCGAAATGGGACACACTAAAAGAAGCCTTAGTGACATCAGTTATCGAGATCATTCCAAAGAACAAAAGATGAAGAAGAAAAGACGAACAGATGACAAATGAGGTTCTCAACATTTTTTTTAATCGTATCACCACGAGCAAGGCGGTAACGCCACTGATGTGCAAAGGGCTACGTAATAGTGAAAAGATTGGAAAAGAGAAAGCCGGAAACCACATCCTAAACAGGGAACAAGGGATGAGCCTCTTAACCTGTTCAATAGACGTGGGTAGAGTGTGAACCGGGCGATAGATCTATCTACTTCAATTGAAAAAAAAAAAACAAAGTGAGAATATTGGAAAAGAGAAAGCCGGAAACCACATCCTAAACAGGGAACAAAGGATGAGCCTCTTAACCTGTTCATGTTGCTAATAAGACTGAAAAACAATGCCAATACAAGAAACGTGATACAGAAAAGTACACAAAGAAATAAGAAACGATGCAGACAGGCTAAAGAAGAATGGCTGAATGAAAAATGTGCCAAAGTAGAAAGAATGAGATATGAATAAAAAATAGGAGATATGAATACAAAATAAAAGAACGAACAGAACAAAAGACACGCTATCAACAGGATCCATAAAATCGAAGGGCGGAAGGCTCATATTAGAGAAAGAAAAATACTTTACCGATGGGACGAATATATTGGAGATTTCTTCCATGGAGAAAGAGAACAACCATCAACACAAAAATACCGACGGACTAGAAATATTAAAAACCGAATTGGAAGTTGCGTTAGCAAAAGTGAACAGAAACGAATCGGTATTGTAACAGAGATGCTGGAAGCCTTAGACGATTTCGGTTTAGGCAAGATTACAGAAATAATAAATGAAATCGTCAACATTGGTGATATACCGGAAGACCTAAGTAGATTTTCATAGCACTGCCTAGGACTTAATCAGGTGGATGACGGAACGAGGATTGGATGGTGTAACAGGAGAAGACGTGCTCAGAGCCACCAGGGATAGGGAAACGTGGAAGGCCATGATTGCCTATGTCCTGAAGGGACAGGGCACTTAGAAGAAGAAGAAGAAACCAGGCGCAAACGAATGGGAATTTCATCGAAAAATCATCCTAATGAGCCACATAACAAAACTAATCATCCGAATTCTGATGAATTCTAATGAATAGAGTGCGTAGCAGAATCAGGCTAGAGATAGGACAAGAACAGTGCGGGTTCGTCAAAGAAACCGCAACAAAGAGCGCGATATTTATGCTCAGAATATCACCAGAAAGTGCAACACAAATACAAATTACACGAGGGCATTCGACAAACTACGTCACAAAGATCTGTTATAGCTGCCCACATATTCGGGAAAGACATTAGAATAATCAAGAATCTATATTGACAGAAAACCGTCTGAATACAGACAGAAAATGAGTTTAGCAGATATACAAAAATAGAAAGGTGTGTAAGACAAGGATGTCTCCTCTCACCGGATTTATTCAACCTATATAGAGTTAATTATAATTCCTACCAAGTTGCATTATTGGCGGCCACAATCTGATAGCAGACACGGAAAGAAAACCACAAAATCTCCTACAGAAGTTAGCGAAGGAGAGCGAGAAGAAAGGACAAAGCATAAATTACAAGAAAAGAAAATGTATGATTATCAGCAAAAGGATGAACCCGAAATGCAAATCAAGCAGGTACAGAAATTTAAATATATGAGACATATTCTAATATAGGTCGGAAGATGTGACACTGAGATCCGAAGACGTACTAAGATCGCCAAAGATGCATTCCAAACGCTAAGCAGAATATTAAGAGACAGAAAATTTTCGTTGAAAACAAAGAAAAGAATACTGAACTGTTACGTGATATATGTCCTTTCTGTAAGACCGAATGTTGAACAATCTCCTCAAAGAAACTTCAAAGCAACAAAAATGTGGTTCTACAGAAAGATGCAGAGGGTACCATGAACTAAACATGTGACGAGGTTTTGGGGGAGAATGAAAACAAAAAGGAAATTTATACTTACAACCAGGAAGAGACAGTTCAAATTTCTGGGGCACGTAATAAAGAAGGAGAGCTTGGAAAATCTGATACTCGCAGGTCAGATTAAGGGAAAGAGAGACAGAGAAAGAGGGACAGCGCATGACATACTTGATGGGCTTAAGCAAATGGATGGCAGAACAGGGTTTGGAAGAAAGAACAAAAAACAAAACCTATTAAAAGCTACAAAGGACAAGGAAATATGCAGGGTCATGATCGCCAACGTCATGAAGGAACACGGCACATAAAAAGAAAAAAGAAAAGTTTTTGCTAAATATGCAATGACCGCTGCACTTCAACGAAATTATTATGTTATTTATCAAGGTCAAAGAGCTTATAAAAAAATCAAAGATAAGATCAATTAAATTTTGTAAAACAAAAATATTCTTAATATTTGTTGGGGATTCCGGATGAGGAACCACACAAAATTAATGAACAACAAAACAGATGTTTGAGATAGGAAAATAGGTTATATTAAACGTAAAAATACAACTGGAAAGCAGGTTAGTAATCCAGAAAGACCATTAGTAAGGAATATATATATATATATATATATATATATATATATATATATATATATATATAATTCTTTGAAGTGAAGCCGTGCTCGAATTAGTATATTCGTGTAATACTATTCATAGAGCTACTATGACCACTGACGCGGTATTCTCTGTGTAACTTCGGTATATTTCGGTATCTTACGAATCAGTCACTGTTCTCTCTATGGCAGGAGTATATGTATACTCAAGTCGAGTTCATTATCATTGAAAAAGGGGAGATTCCAAAACAATATTAATATGAAGTGAAGGCATAAAATAGAAGTGATTGCAATGCTTGCACGATAATGGTTGGTGGGCTGCTTGAATTTCTTTAGCAGCATATCAATCACTATGATTTATTTAATACCGAAATGTAAATATCCCGCACGCAGTTTCATGCGTTTATGTGGATACTAGCAGTATAGCCCGGCGTTGCTCGGGTGTAATGAAAGCTTTAAAACTAATCCATGGTCCTAGTGCTCAGACTCTTTGGACGTTGGCACGAAAGACTAAAAAGCAATAGTTATTTCCAGTTAAAGCGAAATCGTAGACTGAAAGAAAAATGAATGGATGTAAGTCAAATTTTGATTTACTGGTATCGATGTCAAATAAGTTTTTTTCGTCGTAAACTGAAATTTGAAGGCTAAATAAGTCCTATGAGTAAATGGTATTATGGCTGAGACTAAGAACTACAATTATACCTACTTAGAGCCAAACTCGAAGCAAAAACTAAAATAAAAGGGCTGAAAAAATACAAACATACAGGCAGATAAACCGACAGATAAACCGACACACACACACACACACACACACACACACACACACACACACACACACACACACACACACACACACACAAATAGCTAGCCTTTTATATATATTATCGATTTTCTGCACTATTGTAAGAACTGCAACCTTGAAACTTCTGAATATCGTTTCTTATGTCTTTGTCTATGAGTGTATCAAATTTGATTAAAATCGGACCACTCCTTCTATAACCCGATTTTTTCGATTATCGATTTTCGATATTTATCGGGGGTACCTCGACACAAAACCTAGCTAAGAACACTTGCAGACGCTTATAGTACAACTGTGTAAATTTTCAAGAAAATCGGTTCAGCCGTTTCGGAGTCTGTAGGTAACGGACACACACACACACACACACACACACACACACACACACACACACACAGTTCCATTTATAAATAAGTTTAGATACGTTGCACATTATTTGATATTCTCAGGGTAATGCTGTTTTTTAGATATAGAGTTTGTAGATATTAAAATGTATCATCAGTCATTTTACTATAAAAATGTATATTTATATTTTTTACTGTTGTATTGATTGTCGTTTTGATATAAAAATGTATTGTTGGTCATTTTATTATAAAAATGTACTATTTTTTAGGGTTTACTATTTGCCCATAGCTGGAGACCTATCAGGTGCTACCACTTCGTTTCTTGGTGAACTTGGGAACAACAATAATTAAGAGGTGGTTCAAGACTCTTAAAACCCTCTAACCTCACTATCAATGGTGGTGACGGCGTTACTATTTATTATTATTATTATTATTATTATTATTATTATTATTATTATTTATTATTAACATTATTATCCTTATTTTGATTGAGAAAAACCCACGTGACCAAAGTGATGTCAGGTTACAAATATACAAAGCCGATTACGATACCTAGTCTGACAAGGGTATACGAGGCACATGTATCACAGTGAAATGTGTGGGATATGGTGACAGGTTTTGATAAAATAATCTTTTTGATGAGGCCCAATTAGAAATACTATTTTACCTTATTCTGGCGCTGGGCCGAATAGCGGGAAAAATATATATTCTCAGTGCTAAAGATCTACCGGCGTTGAAAATTAGCATAAAAAATCTTCACTTTTATCTGAGCTTGAACATCGACCTCTGGGGCCGATGGAAATAGCACATCTACATTAACCAGCAAGGTTACTTTAACATTTTTCTATTTATTAGCATATTGGGTTTTGGACCGAATTCAGAAAACCAGATGGCTTTAAAGATGGCTGCACGGATTCTGGTTCAGGCGTTTATTGATTATTGGTTTCTGAATCAAGCAGATCGATACGAGGTTTTCGTCATTGCTGACAGAAGTGGAAATTAAGAAGAGGAAGTAAACGTGAGTTGAACGGAAAGAAACACCGAGGTGCATGTCGGGAAAGTTCATTGAAAGTAAAGCCTGTTTTAGGCTTGATTTTTGAAATAAAGGCTTAGTACCGAAAAATATATGTTACTCCTATAAAATGAATTACTTGGTGTCTTCCTCGAAAACAGTTTTGGAGCCTAACTGAAACAACAAATTAGCGGAACAAATCAGGGGCGACTTGCCAAATTTAAATTCGTTTTGATCAGGTAGGGGACCTGCATTGGCTCTGATGAGTCAAGAGAGTTTGCGTTGCCAAAAGGGACAACACTTCATCGCTATTGATGAATTGAGTATTGAATTAATGTGTGAAAATATCGAATGTCGGATTTGCGTTGTCTCCTAAAATCACTCCCCCAAAATTTAGCGGCTTCGGATGTTTTTTTTAACAGACAACGTAAAAAGTGACACGGAAATTCGAAGGTGCATTGGAATTGCGAAAGATGCCTTCCAAAAGCTAAACAAAGTATCAAGAAAAATTTCGTTATAAGTAAAGAAAAGAGATCTTAATGTTATGTAATATCAGTCCTAGTATGTGACAGTGAATCCTGGAGAATTTACTAACAGATGAAGTGAATATTTGAGGCAAGAGAGATGTGTTTTTACGGAAGGATGCTTAGAAGTCCATAGACAGAAAATAGAAGCAACAAGAAAGTTTTCGGAACACGGAAACAAAACTCCAGCTTATGCTTTGAATCGAAAAAAGAGAATTGAAATTTCTGAGACAGATAATGAGAAAAGAGTGTTTGGAGGATTGCATACACTCAAGACATACTGAAGGCAAAAGGAGGAAGAGAGGGGAAACAAAGAGTAACCAATCAAACGAACTTGTACAAATTGACGACAGAACACGAAATGGAATAGGTTAGTAAGTAAACAACAATTATTTGGATCTTGAATAAGTTCTCACTGTTTTCCAACAGATGGCGTTCCTAGAACTGAGTGCGTATAGTTTCAGATGATAATGCATCTAATAAGGAAATACTATAAGTAAGCTTGAAATTAAGTGTATGTCATTCTGCCAAGGTGTAAACAATTTTGTTTTTTATAGTGTTAAACATGTCGGATTCCGTGCCAAAAAAGTCTATTTGCGGATAATTTTACTGCTCTACTTTATTAAAAAAAATTCTGCAGCTGAAGCACATAGAATTCTTGTTGAGACTTACGGCGATCGTGCTTTGTTGGAAACGACATGCAGAGATTGGTTTAGACGCTTGAAAAATGATTTTGATGTTGGAGATAAAGAACGCTCTGGCGCACTAAAAAGTTTGAAGACGAAAATTTGGAGGCATTACTCATGAAGACTCGTGTAAGGCGCAAGCTGAACTTGCAGAATCATCAAGAGTTAATCACACAAAAGTTTCGAAACGTTTGAAAGCATTAGGAACGATTCAAAGGCAAGGACATTGGTTGTAGCTCGAGTTGAAGCCGAACTTCGTCTTATCATTTGTGAATAGCTGCGGCAGAAAAGGAAAGGTTTTTGAATCATATCGTGACCGTCGATGAAAAGTGGATACACTACGATAACCGTAAGCGTAGAAAACCGTGGCGTAAGCCCGACTATGCATCAACATCGCCGGCAAAGCTGAATATCCATGATTCGAAGCTTCTGCTCAGTAGGATCAGCTGGGTGTAGTTTATTATGAGCTGCACAAACCAACGAAAGCCATCATGGGAGATCGCTATTGATGCGTTTGAGGCGAGAATTGAAGAAAAAACAGAAGCTGTACGAGCAGAGAGACGACAAAATGTTTTTGCAACATGACAACGCTTGGCCACATGTTGCAAAACGGGTGAAAACCTACTTGGAAACGCTTAAATTGCAATTCCCACCACTACCGTCGTATTCATCAGACATTGCCCAGTCCGATTATCACTTGTTCCGATCGATGACACATGGCCTGGCTGAGCAACACTTTCATTTTTATGAAGATGCGAAAAAATGTGTCGTTTTTGACGGAATTCAAATAATTGCTAGAAAGATAGGAAAAAAACAGTGGCTAACAATGAATAATACTTTCAGTGACATGTCTATTACTGTTTTTTGTAAATAAAACATTTAATTAAAAATCAGGTATTCCATATTCAAGGTCCTAATACTTAGAGCTACTAAGAATAAGAAGTTAGGGAAAGTCGCGATTCGCTGAAGTGAAATGCAGATAATGTTGATGTTTGCAACTATGATGATAAGCTTAAATATGTTCATAACTTTCATATCAATTATTGAAAGAATATTTTAGTTTAACTTAGCCACTCTATTTTGAACACGAATTCAGTCAATCAGTTATGTTCTGACTCGAAAGAGACATGATTGACTGGGCAGTAGATTTTCCCACAGTAGGTTACCATTACTTTCTGCGGTAGACTGATTTTCAACCAAGGCTATAGAACCCAATCTCTCTTGCTATTTAACCCATAGATGGAGGGAGAAGATTAATACTTTTTGCGCGAATGTGAATGCAACGAATTCAACTAGAATTCGAACTCGGCTCTTTGATTTCTCGTTTCGAGTCGATATTTATGTACCACCCACAAATATCATGTACACTAATTAGCCACCCTAATAGATACCCTAATTATCCACTCTCATTGTTACCCTAATTAAGCACTCTAATTCGTACACTAATTAGCTACCCTAATTAGTACCCTAATTAACCATTCTAATTGGTACCTTAATTAGCACACTAATTGGTACCCTAATTTAGTGAGGTTCAATTACTGAAATCATTGTATAGTCTTTAATTAACAAAAGTAAATATATTATATACTCATTTTTATTAGTATTAATTCGTGAATATTTTTCGAAACTGAAGGGAGGGAAAGTTTTGTTGTTGTAACCATTTTAGTCGTGCACTTCATTCGACTGAAATTGAATTCATCCTCGGGTAATTAGAAACAAATACCAATCAAATCGATAAAAGGGAATGAAGAAGAAAAAGTACAACGAAGAAGATAAAGAAAAAGGAAGTAGAAAAAGGAAAAGGCAAACAAAGAAGACAAATTAAAATGAAGAAGAAAAACAGAGAAAAAGAATGACAACAAAGAAAAAAAGAACAAGGAAGAAGAAAAGGACCACAAGGAGAAAAAATTACAATGAAAGAAAAAAAGGAAAAGAAAAAAAGGACAATAAAGAGAAAAAAGGAAAGCGAAGAAGAAAAAGAACAACAAAGAAGGAAAAAGGGCAACAAAAGAAGAAGGACAACGAAGAAAATTAAGTAAAATTAAAAAGAAAAGGACAACAAAGAAGAAAAAGAACAAAAGAGAGGGAAAAACGGCAATGAAGAAGAAAAAGGGAAATGAAAAAGAAAAAACGGAGTGAATGAGCAACATATAATAATGTAAACAAAAAAGGGACAAGAAAAAAGAAAATTGTCAATGAAGAAGAAAAAAGACAACAAATCAGAAGGAACCAGAAAGAAAAGAATAAGACAATGAGGAAGAAAAATGACTATGAAGAAGATGCAATAATAAAGATAAAAGACAGTGAAGAAGAAAATGTACAATGAAGAAAAATAACAGCAAAGAAGAAAAAAGACAATGAAGTAGAAAGAGTACAATGAAGAAGAAAAAGGACATCAAATAAGAAAAAGGAAAATGAAGAGGAAAAACACAATGAAGTAGAAAATTGACAACAAAGAAGAAAAGATACAATGAGGGAAAAAAGAAAACCGAGGAAAAATTCCAATAAAGAAGAACAACGGTCATAAAGAAGAAAAAGGACAAAGAAAAAAAAAGCCTGCGAAGAAGAAAAAGTACATAAAAAAAGAAGAACAATGAATAAAAAAGACAATACAGAAAAAAAAAAGAAAATGAAGAAGAAAAAGTAAAATAAAAAAGAACAATAAAGAAGAAAAAACACATAAAAAAGGACAACAAAGAAGAGGAAGGAAAACAAAGAAGAAAAGGAACAATAAAGAAGAAAAATTGAAATTAAAATATAAATTAAAATGATTAAGAAATGAAGAGGAAAAAAGTACAACAATGAAAAAAATGACAATAAAGAAGAAAAAGGACAAAAGAAAATAAAGAAAAAAATCAATGAGGAAGAAAATGAAAAGGAAGAAAAAGTACAACAAAGAGAAAATATCAATAACAATAGAACAATAAAGAGGAGAAAAGAAAACGAAAAAGAAAAAAGACAATGGAGAAAGAAAAGAAAAATGAAGAGGAAAAATAACAAAGAAAAAAAAAGAAAAATGCAGAAGACAAAGTAAACTAAAGAAAAATCACAATGAAGAAGAAAAAGGACATCAAAGGAGTAGAAGGAGAACAAAGGCTAAAAACGACAATAATGTAGAAAAACAACAAAAAAATCACAATGAAGAAGAAAAAAGCACAATAAAAAAAAAATGAACAAAACAGAGAAAAAAGAAAAAAAACGAAAAAGTAAAATGAAGAAGAAAAAAATCACCACGAAGAAGAAAAAGAACAACAAAGTAGAAAAAGGAAAATGAAGACGAAAAGGAACCATAAAAAGAAAAAAGCACAATGAAGAAGAACATGGACAAAAAGAGGAAAAAGGAATATGAAGACAAAAAGTAAAATGAAGACTAAAAAAGCATTATGAAGAAAATGGACATTAAATAAGGAAAGGAAAAATGAAGATGAAAAAGAAAAATGAAGGAAAAAAAAGCACAATGAAAAATAAAATGGACAATAAATAGGCAAAAAAAAAGTGAAAATGAAAAGTAAAAAGTAAAAAAAAATTAGACAAAAGTATTATAAAGAAGAAAATGGATAACAAAGAGGAAAAAGAAAATGCAGCCGAAAAGTAAAATGAATGAGAAAAAAAGCACAATGAAAAGAAAAGGGTCGACCAAGAATAAAAAGGTAAATAAAGAAGAAAAAGCACAATAAAGAAGAACATGGACAACAAAGTAGAAAAAGAAAAATGGAGACGAAAAAGTGAAAAGAAGAGGAAAAAGCACAACAAAGAGCAAAAAGAAAAATGATGATAAAAAAGTAAAATGAAGAGATAAGAAAACAATAATGGACAACAAATGGGAAAAAAGAAAATGAAAACGAAAAATGAAAATGGAGAAGAAAAAAGCGCAATGAAGAGAAAATGGACGATAAATAGGAAAAAGGAAAATGAAGACGAAAAAGTAAAATGAAGATGAAAAAAAGGATTATAAAAAAGAAAATGATTAAGAAAGAAGAAAAAAAAGAAAAATTAAATGAAGAAAAAAATAGCAGAATGAAGAAAAAAATGGACAACAAATAGGAAAAAGGAAACTGATAAAGAAAACGAACCTTTTTAATACAAACCCAATACAGACACGAAACTAATTTTTTCCCCCTGTCCTAGTGTTCTGCATGTCAGTGACAAAAGAACAAAAAGGATAATATTTTTTGATTGACATCAGCAAATACTTTTCCTGTAGTTGGGTTTCTACCAATTTTGATTCTAGCATAAATGTTAGAGTTCCTAACGTAGTATCCATGTAAAAGTAGACCCAGTAGATTAAAATCTACTCTTGAAACATCGACACTGTCTATTAGTAGACAACATGTTTGTATCCATTTGGAAATCATTTGAAAATCAACATAATTTCATAAAAATCTTTTTAGAACTTCTATACAAAATGTTGTAATCTTTCATTAAGTCAGTTACTCTCAATGTGGGCACTTAGGCCTAAGTGGCACTGAGAAATACTAAAAATGGGTCTGGAGACAAAAGGAAGCATTGTAGTCATTAATCAGGATTTATATTTATCTACTACATGTCGCTTTTGTAAATAAAATGTGTTTCCAGTTACATCTGAGCTTATGTGATCCTGGAATGTTTTGACACAGAAAAATGGGTCACATGGAAAAAAAAGCTTGGGAAACACTGAATTAAATGATACTAATTCTGCGAGAGATCTTTCTTTAACAATTATATATATATGCGAATTCACATGTCTTTTGAAGAACTGTGTTCTTGATACTAATTTCGAAAATAATTATATCAGCCATACCACTACAAAACTGACTCGAAAATACACGCTGCATCTCTCTCAACGGAGCTGAATTTGATCTCATTTAAACACACACGGACACCTACCAAACCTATCTGGAACATACTTGTTTACAACACAAATATTATGGCATCATCCACATGCAAAAAAAGATTAAAAATAATGGAGGCCTTGTTGATAAAAACGAAAAACCCAACAATCAATTATCATCAACTACGAACACTCTTACAGTGTTCGGTACATTACACATACCACTACTTCACATTATACATAACACCACTTACATTTTTTCGGCTATCCTTTTACCCATTTTCGAAAATGAATGTTATTTTACGTACAGCAGAATATATATATATTTGGGCAGCAATCTCTCTTTTATGTAGGTTTCATTAAAAGTGATAGACAAGGTGTGATGGTTAATGTAATTTTTCATCTGGTCTCATGATTTCTTTCTTTTGAGGACATAAATTATATCAAAAATGTTCAAATGTCTTGTTAACAAAAACAAGACATTTGAACATTTTTGATATAATTTATGTCCTCAAAAGAAAGAAATCATGAGACCAGATGAAAAATTACATTAACCATCACACCTTGTCTATCACTTTTAATGAAACCTAGATAAAAGAGAGATTGCTGCCCCAAATATATATATAAGGTTTAATATTAACTAAAAAATAAGGAGTATAACCATAATTAGTATTAATTGATAAAGTAAGGTTAATAACCATAACGGGTATTAATTAATATTAATTATAAAGTAAGGTTAATAACCATAAACATAATTAGATTAAGGTTAATAACCATAACCATAACAAGATGAATCATATATTGACTAGATATGGGAATAGAAATTTAAAATTAAAAATGTAATAGAGAAAACGGTTTTCAACGGTCACAGACTTATTCCCCTATCTCGCTAACCCCCACCAACACCTCTAACTAAACACTCTCCCCCAAAATTCCAACTGTCAACGACATATCCCCCTATCACTAAACCCCAGCAAACACCTCGAAGAAAACTAAATAAATATAAAGAAAAAGGATTTCCAGTACTTTACACATCGCCTGATGAGGCATTGTGGCTTCTATGCTGAAACGAATGTACCTTCGTAGCGATTATATATAGAGATTATGTACATGTTCTAAAATATAATTTATAATAAATATTCACAGCTCTATATATTATATAACTAGCACTATTTAAAATTAATGTTTTGGACGTTGTAAGAATTCTTCGCTCTGTATTCACTCGTATATATATATATATATATATATATATATATATATATATATAATGTACTCTTCCTTCGGATTCAGCGTATGAAGATCTGACAGCTTAATTGTTTCAGTTATGAAACCAAGTTATTCCGCCAAAAGACTCACACAAGTGATTTAATTAAAGTGGGTAAAGAACCATCCACACAGAATTATTGATACACTCAGTCGGTGCATATGTCACAGATGACGCAGACAATAGACATCAGGCTTTTTAAAAAATATTCCGCAAAAGGTTGCTACTATTTGTTGCGGTAGACTGGTTACCAGCCAAGGCTATAGAACCCAATATGTCCTGTTATTTAACCCATAGTTGGAGAGAAGGGACGGATTAATACCTTTTCCAAGGGTATTAGCGCCTAAGTAAATGCAGGGCATTCCACTGGAATTTGAACTCGGCTCCCCGATTTCTCGTTCCGAGCCGATATCCACTGCACCACAACGCACATCCTATATATATATATATATATATATATATATATATATATATATATATATATATATATATATATATATATATATATATATATATATATCCCTCTTGTCACGCCCAGAGAGAGAGAGAATAGCGAGGCATCATTGGCTCAGTTCATTCTACTAATTATTAAACTTTATACCAGTTATATAACTTGGCGCGTGTTTTCTCTTAAACAGTGCTTTGTCATTTTATCTTTTTGCAATAATTGTATCGTCGAGTCATGAAGAATATATATATATATATATATATATATATATATATATATATTCTCTTCCGTTATGTTGTGTATTTATTTGTGTGTATAACCGTACTGATGAGCTGTGATACAGCGAAACAGATCTGTCTGCGGATGACTATATATGGAAAGATAAGATTAATATATATAAAAAAAGTGATAAAAACATAAACAAAAAGCAAAAGAAAATGAATTAAATTAGTTAGACTACATAACCACCTCCACCACAAAAAAAAAAAAAAATTAAAAGCTTAAAATTTCAGTGTCTTCTTCCCTTAGTGAACATGTGCATTTACATCGACGTAAACATCACTTTAGTCCCGATGAAGCCCTGAAGAAAGAAACGGGTCACGAAAATTTTTTTTTCTTTTCACATTTTGCCATTAAATTTCCCAATATATATATATATATTGTCATCCGCAGACAGATCTGTTTCGCCGTATCACAGCTCATCAGTACGGTTAGACTCCGATAGCTTTATATATATATATATATATATAAATCCCAATTTTCTCTCTCGGAGTGGTATATTGAATTGCGTATATAAAGAAATACATGAATAAATTCATGTTTGACTGATGTAGATTACGTTAACTTTAAGAAAGAAAAGCGACACCGATGATTTAAAATGCATTTAAAGACGAAAAATCTTTATTAAAGCTTTTATTTTAGTTTTAATTCCAAACTAATAGATTCAAATTTAATATTTTCAATAACTAAAATACTTTGCTGTATTTAAAACTGAATTTAAACTGATTGAAATGTTTTTTGGGAAATCGCTAAAATTGGTCATATTGACAAATCTGTTAACACGATATAATTCTTTTTATTAAAAAAATTCAGAAAGAAATTATGCTTTTCTTAAACTTTATTTGATGACTTTTAACTGATTTAACGTTAAATTAACCTGAATTAAAACAAATACTACATTTAGTTTAAAATATCGTAGAAAAGAATTTTTAACATAGAGGTGGGTGTTTTTATGAAGTGTTGACAAATTTATCGACAGCTTACTGTTTGTTAAATTTAAGTAAAGTGTATCTGGAAACAAAGAAGAGAGTACTTGATTGTCATGTGATGTCTGTCCTCCAATATGGCAGCAAAAGATAGAAGAAAATCTTGAAGCAACCGAAATGTGGTTCTACAGAAGGATAATGAGGATACCATGGACAGAACATGTGAACAACGATGAGGTTTTGGAAAGGATGGACATGAGAAGGAAACTGATACTCAAAGACAGCTGAAGTTTTAAGGAAATGTAATGAGGAAGGGGGGCTTGGAGGACCTGATGCTCACGGGACGGATAGATACAAGAGAAATCAACGCATGACATACTTGATGGACTTGAGCAGATGGATAGTGGAGAGGGAAGTGAGTGGGATAACAGGAGAAGGGTATTAAGAACGACCAGGGATAGGGAGATGTGGAAGGCCATGATCACCCACGTCCTGAAGGAACACGGCACATAAAAGAAGAATAGTTATAAATATAACTAATCAGTATTGAGAAGAGGTGGATTCGTACTTGATCAAAATTTGATAAACAAATATGAAATTATAATATGGATATAAAGTGGAGGATCAATTCTATATAATAATCAATATATAAACTGCTCCCTCATTTTGTAGCCATGCTAGTTTCTATACATTTATATTCTACATTCATGGGTTTGATCAAATGAGTGGCAGAGAGTGGTAACAAGAGAAAGCGAGTTAAGAGCTACAGGGGATAGGAAGATGTGGAAGGCCATGATCACCTACGTCCTGAAGAGAAACAGTATATAGAAGAAGTCAGTCAAGTGCCATACGTGATACAGGCTTGGGCGATCATGTCTCGAAAGAGACATGACTGACTGGGCATATGATTATCTCATTGCTTTCTGCGGTAGACTGGTTGCCGACCAAGGCTATAGAACCAATCGGTCCTGCTATTTAGCCCATAACTGGAAGGAAGAGACGGATTAATTTCCCAAGAGTATTTGCGCGAAAGTGAATACAATGGATTCAACTGGAATTCGAACTCGGCTCCCCGGTTTCTCGTTCCGAGCCGATATCCACTGTACCACAACGCACATCCGCTAGAAGAAGTACATAAAAATTACTTAACGAATAGAACTTGAACATATAAATTATATATGTTAATTAACTACTAATCTTAAGAAATTATGAAAATATTCTAAGTAATTTATTATTTTATTCCATTTTAGGGACTTTGCTTTTATAGTTTTATTTACGAAGACGCTTGTTGAGGAAATGTTAGAAAATTAGCAATAAATTTTAAATTTACTGTAGTCACTGTTTTATTTTCTGACAACATCAATTATGGAAAATTATTTACAAAAATATGCTCACATTCACACACACAAACACGAACTAAAAATTATTTTTAAATACTGGAGGTCGCTAAATTGTAATAAGCTTTTCCATTTATGATTAGGTTTTACTAAATATACATATCGCCTAACCGTTACAAATTATTACAAAATTTTAAAAGATTTTAAACTTTATAAATTATTCTCATCAAAATTTTGAAAATAACAATTCTTGTAAAAATTCATTATTTACCAAAATCATTTTTTCTTAAAACAATAGTGTCTATCAGTGAGTTAAGTACCATACGTGAAAAACGCTCGGGCGATCATGTCTCGACAGAGACATGACTGACTGGGCAGAAGATTATCCCACAGTAGGTTGCCATTACTTTCTGGTATAGCCAACCAAAGCTATAGAACCCAATCTGTCGTGCTATTTAACCTATAACTGGTAGACTGGTTGGTCGGCAACCAGTCTATCGCAGAAAGTAATGGCAATCTACTGCGTGAAAATCCTCGGTCCAGTTAGCCATGTCTCGAAAGAGACATGATCGCCCAAACGTGTATCACGTATGACACTTAACTGACTGTTCATAGAAGTGTTTTCTTTCCTGAACATAATGTGTGTAGAAACTACCCGAATGTTCGATTTATCCGAGCGCTTTCGGCTATTCTATTAGACATATTCAAGGATATTTATTTATTTATTTTAATTTTTAACTGAACGAGTACATTTAAAATAAAAATAAAAACATTCTTGATAATGTCTAATAGAATAGCCGAAAACGCTCGGGTATATAAAACATTCGGAAAGTTTCTGCACACTTTATGCCCAGAAATGAAATCACTTAAGTGAAAAGATTAATCGCAATACCTTAGCAGTCGTCTTTAATGAAACCTGTATAAAAGAGGGATTGCTGCCCAAATACAGAGAGAGAGAGAGCGAGAGAGAGAGAGAGAGAGAGAGAGTAATTATATGATTATATTAAGCTCTACAATATCTATTGTATTGAGCACTGTTTATAAAAAAATAAATGCCAGGGAAATCAAAATCGTAAAACCTTGGGTCCACTTCACCTGGATATATATAAATATATATATAAATCAATAAACTTTTGTTAAAAGTAATGAAAAAAGCATTATTTCTTTTAGTTCTTAAAAACGGCCCTTTCAATCAGAAAATTCGATTTTACTGTATACGCAATAAGAGTAACAACTCACACTATTACAGAGGGTTTATTTTTCAATTTTCTAATGATATAATTGAATAAAACTTACGTATTTTTAACGCATTTTTTTAATCATTTCACCCCAAGCAAGGCATTCCACTGCCACTATTGGGGCTACATGGGGGAAGGTAAATAGAAAGAGTGGTTAGATATAGGAAATGTTAGAAGGGGGATGATAGATAGTTGGGTAGGTGGGAAGAGTGTTTGAAAGAATGGAAGCGAGTTAGTTTGTTAGAAGGTGTCTATGGACCTTACATTTAAACTCCTGGAGATTGTAGCTGTCGGGGAAGCAGTCTTGTGGAAGGGAATTCCACAGTCGGGAAGTGCGAGAAAAGAAGCTGTTGGAGTAGAAGTTGCAGTTGCATTTTATCGGTTTCACTGTAAAAGGGTGGGATCTAGTTGCTAATCTAGTATCTCGTGCAAATTCGAACCTAGGGGGCACCAGTGATCTAAGTTCATCGGAGCAGAAGCCGTGAAAGTATTTATAGAAGAGACACAGGGAAGCCACGTCGCGCCGGTGAGAGAGAGACTGCAGGCGGTCTGCTAAGTCAGTATCGATCACATTACAGATCCTCCGCTGTACCTTGTCGAGAAGCCCAAGGAGAGTAGCAGGGGCACCCGACCGGATATGGCAACAGTATTCAATGCACGGCCGGATGGTAGATTTATAAATGTGCAGGATAGATTCAGACGGAAAAAACCCCCGGGCCCTGCACGGAGAACCAACTTTCATAGCAGCGGATTTAGCAATGGATTCGATATAGTCATTCCACTTGAGGTCCGCTGAAAGTGTGAGACCAAGGAAGCGTAGTGTTTTACTCTCTGGGAGGCAAGCCTGGTCCATGCTAATAGGAGGTAGATAGCATAACATTCAAAATTACAAATAAATGCAAGTTCTAGTAGGTTGAAGTTCTAGACGAATATAGGAAGTTCTAGAAGGTTCCAAGAAGTCATAGTACTACTATACATATATACAACTAGCAGTATAGCCCGGCTTTGCTCGGGAGTAATGAAAACTTTATATATATATATATATTATCGATTTTCTGCACGATTGTAAGAACTGCAACCTTGAAACTTCTGAATATGGTTTCTTATGTCTTTGTCTATGAGTGTATAAAATTTGATTAAAATCGGACCACTCCTTCTATAACCCGATTTTTTCGATTATCGATTTTCAATATTTATCGGGTGTACCTTGACACAAAACCTAGCTAAGAATACTCGCAGATGCTTATAGTACAACTGTGTAAATTTTCAAGAAAATCGGTTCAGCCGTTTCGGAGTCTATAGGTAACGGATACACACACACACACACACACACACACAGACACACACACACAGACACACACACACACACACAGTTCCATTTATAAATAAATTTAGATTTATAAACTTCGTGTTAGTGGTGACATTACATAAAAATAAAAACCTGAAGAAAGGTCTTATACCTCATTTTTGACAATAAATGATCAAATTATGAGACAGGAAATCAATTATTTTGCAAAAAGTAAAAAAGTTCTAACGCTCTTATATATGTGATCTGCAAAAAAATATATTTGCCTGTCGTTCTCTCTCTCTCTCTCTCTCTCTCTCTCTATATATATATATATATATATATATATATATACATATATATAGAGCCAATTTCCCTGACGAACCGTTGGACGAAACCGTGGTAGGTTGTTGGCTCTTGCTTAGATTTTCTCTCTTTGCTCTACTTTCGTATTGAGCGCTTTAGTGTTAGGGTTTTCGTCTTGGGGATTTTTTCTTTCTTACGAGTGCTTGACTTTTTGTTCATGTACTTCGTTTGTTTCTTTTTTTTACTTCCCCTTATTTTCCTTCCGAGTTCGTTCTCGGTGGTTTGTACAAGACGATTTAAATTATAGCTTAATTAATACTAGTTTCGGCAGAGTTACTTCTATTACTATTGGTATTGTTATTACTATAGTATATATATATATATATATATATATATATATATATATATATATATATTTTTTTTTTTTTTAATCATATCACCCCAAGCAAGGCGGGAACGCCACTGATGCGCAGGGGGATACGTAAGGGTAAAAAGAATGGAAAAGAGAAAGCCGGAAACCACATCCTAAACAGGAAACAAGGGATGAGCCTCTTCACCTGTTCAATAAATGTGGGTGGAGTGTGAACCGGGCGATAGTTTAGTCTATCTACTCCAATTGAAAAAAAAAATAAAAAAATAAAAATAAAAATAAAAAAGGAAAAGAGTGAAAAGATTGAAAAAGAGAAAACCGGAAACCGCATCCTAAACAGGAAACAAGGGATGAGCCTCTTCACCTGTTCAGTAGATGTGGGTGGAGTGTGAACCGGGCGATAGTTCAGTCTATCTACTCCAATTGAAAAAAAAATAATAAAAATAAAAATATATATATATATATTGTAGCATCTTCAGAGATGATTGTTGTTTCCTTGAATTTTTTGAAGTTTTACAATAAGGAAACTTTAGTTATGTGGATTTAGTTCAAAATTTTTAATGTGAGGCAGCTTAACTTAATAACTCGTATTACATTCAATTTTGACCAAAAATCACTGAAAAGTAACTAATAAAACAAAGGAATGACTTAATGTTAAGTTAGTGTTAGGAAGCATATCTCACTGAATCATTCGCTTTCGTCCAGATGTAAGTCCTCACTAGTTGCCTCGTTTTTGTGGCTTCGTGCCAGCGAACAGTTTGTTCAGTCCACAGGAGATAAAATGTTCTCAAGTAGAGGGAAATTTATATGAGTTAATACTCAACAAACATCGTATCTACTCGAGTAGAGTGCGAGTTTTTATGATTAGCTTTATCCGAAAGATAGTGGGTTGCACAATACATAGGTAATTCTTTTTTTAAGAGTTTGAAAAACATGCATTTTTCATGACTGGTTGCATTACTTTTTTCTGGAAGGGTTACAATTCAACTAAAAAAAAATACAAGTATGTATTTGCCTTTTGTGCGGTTCATCTGTTTCTTTCACTAAATGAGAATGTGAAATTTTTCAGTACTACCAAACCCAAGGAACCAGATATGTTTTAACCAATTCATTATTCTCTTGGATAGCCTAGGGTTGAAATTCTACAGTTTTAATACACCTAACCTTTATGGTCAGATAATGGATGTGCGTTGTGGTCCAGTGGATATCGGCTCGGAACGAGAAACCGGGGAGCCGAGTTCGAATTCCAGTTGAATCCATTGCATTCACTTACGCGCAAATACCCTTGGGGAAAGGTATTAATCCGTCTCTTCCTTCCAGTTATGGGTTAAATAGCAAGACAGATTGGATTCTATAGGCTTGGTCGGCAACCAGTCTACCACAGAAACTATGACAAAGCAATGGCAACCTACTGCGGGATAATCTTCTCCCCAGTCAGTCATGTCTCTTTCGAGACATGATCGCCCAAGCGTGTATCACGTATGGCACTTAACTGAATGGGACTGTGTGGGTGTCCTTGCTTTTCTGCAAGTCTTTTCTTAATCCGATTAAAACAAAAAGGGTACTAAATAAATAAACAAAAATTCACCACATTAACAGAGATTAGGTTTAAGGCTCCAGAATTTTAGCACGATATTATTCAAGAGATTAAAGCGTTAGTTAAAGCTCTAACTCGCTTCCTGGTAGTTCAATACTCTGGGGTGGGTAGTGATAAATCAGTCACGTATCCTGGACTACTGGTGATAGGAAAGAAATAACTGAATGAAAACCGTATATCCCTGAGGGTTTAAAAAAGGGTTTGATTCAAAATTGAGATGTTACCGAATATGAAGATAGGCACCGATGAAAACTGGAGGGTTAAATGTTATGTTATGGGTCTAAAAACTTATACTAGTTTGGTACTAACATCCCTCTGAAAAGACATAGATAAAACTGTCCATTGAATCAAGGCAACCTACTTGAATTCAGATTTCGTCACTGAGGCCTGTCACCATTGCAGACAAAAAATAATGGATGAATGCGTACAAAGTAGGTCAGTCAGTTAAAGTGCCATACGTGATACACACTTGGGCGATCATGTCTCGAAAGAGACACGACTGACTGGGCAGAAGATTATCCCGCAGTAGATTGCCATTGCTTTCTGTGGTAGACTAGTTGCCGATCAAAGCTATAGAACCCAATCTGTCCTGCTATTTAGCCCATAACTGGAAGGAAGAGACGGATTAATACCTTTCCCAAGTGTATTTGCGCGTATGTAAATACAATAGATTCAACTGGAATTCGAACTCGGCTCCCCGGTTTCTCGTTCCGAACCGAAGGTACCAGGAAAAAAAAAAAGAAATTTGAAAAGCTTGCACAACAAAATGTATTACGGACTTTTGCTGCTACCATCTGTGTGCAGTTCTGTTTGTCTGATGCACTCGTAACTGAGAAAATTGAGAAAATCACTTCGAATGAGACGGTGGAAACTAGGTGCTAGGGTATGTAGCGATTTGTTTAATAGTCAAATTTGCTGAAATATAGAAAACAAAGAATGAAAAGAAAGAAACAAAAGAAGAGTAAATTAATCTTGCAACCAATTGATCATTTAATGATTTCCATTGGGTGACCGGGTCTTATTATTTTCTGCCTGACAAAGGTTAAGCACAGCTAGCTCCTCTCCAACTGTCTCTGTTTTTCTCCGTTCATAGAACTTTGCTTTACCAGTAAAAAGTATTCGATACTGTATGAAATACAATAAATTGTTATTTGTTGCAATGAGTAATACACATTTCAATAGAAATTAGTCACAGATCATTTTTATCAACACTGAACTAATGTTTAAGAAGGAAAATTGGTTTCAGTTTGGTAATTGATATTTTTTAAAAATCATTATCGAGAAATTAGGTTGAGTAAGTGCTCAAAAATCGAAAGTGAATATCAGATAGGGACGCGTCTTTTCCTCTGATTTATTTTGCTTTCACTGTAAGGCAATCCTAAGAGAACTAGAAGTCCTACCAGGATTTATTGCTGGTGAGCAAAATCTTACCAACATACGCAGATGACACAGTGTTGTTGACAAACACAGAAAGAAAGATGCAGGACAAAGTAATAATGGAAAACGGGAAGAAAGGACTAAATGTCGATTGTAACACTCAAGAATGTTTGGTTGTCAGCAAGAATATCAGCTAGTTGTGACCTATGAATTGGAAATGTCAAAATAAGACAAATTCAGAATTTTAAATATTTGGTAAGTGTCTTAACAGAAGATGGAAAATGGGATAGCAAAATCGAAAGGTGCATTGGAATAGTGAAAGATGCCTTCTAAATGCTAAACAAAGTATTAAGAAAGAGGACATTTTCATGAGACACAAAGAATAGTGAACGGTTATATAGTGTCAACCCTCTTATATATCAGTAATTGGTGGGCAATTTACTCAAAGTTCAAGAGAAGTCTTGAGGCAGGTATGGTTCTACAGAAGGATACTGAGAATACCATGGCTAGAACTTATGAACAATGAAGAGACTTTGAGGAAAATGGAAATAAGAAATGGGCACCTAAAATCAGAAAGTGATAACTGAAATAAATTTCCTGAGTACATAAGGAACGATGACGTGGAGAATATGTGGCATAAAATACATATTAAGGCAAGGGAAAGAAAGATGAAGGACAAAATAATAAAGGAAAACGAGAAGAAAGGACAAACCATCGATTGTGAAACTAAAGAATGTTTGGTTGTCAGCAAGAGGAACAGCTAATTGTGACCAACGAATTGGAAATGTCAAAATAAGACAAATTCAGAATTTTAATAATCTGGTGTCTTAACAGAGAACGGAAAAAGCTTTTTAAGCTTGTTTTTTTTGTAAATGAATAACAGAACACGGATTGGGAAGGATATTAACTAGCAAATATTACTTAGAACTACGAAGTATAGAAGGTTGTGGAGAGCCATTGTCGCTCACGTTCTAAAGTATATAAAAGAAGAAAACGGAACTCATTTATCATCAGGTCTTGCGTCTCAACTTATCAAAACTTAAATTTTTAATCCTGAATTTAAAAAAATGTCGAAGCAACGATTCACCTAATGATGACAGAAATCACTCACAAGGGTCTGCAAGTTGGGTTTTATGATGTGTGCCCTATCAAAATATTAAGAATATATTGTTTTGGTATAAGGGCATCATATATTGAGTTAGACCTTACTAATAGTCTGTGAGACTATCTGATTGGAATGTGAGTAACATTCAAATAAATAATGTTATGTGGGTAGGGGTCTGTATTCTCTTTCAGGTAAGAATGAAATTGATGGCAACGGTGAAAACTATCCGTTTCTGCACAGGAAACATTCAGCATTCATTCACTAGACAGCTAGAGTCAGTTATAATTTATGAAATGTTTTTCGTAAAGACTGTTTTTCAGGAAACTAGAAGTTCATTGTTATCGCTATTTCTATTATTGATGAAAGTTTCCTTTCGAATCTTTTGCTTAGGGTTGTGTGGAAAATCAATATTTTAATTATATTTAATTATTTTTCTTTCTAGTTGCATATTCTACCCAGTTGATTGTTGTTGCTATTGTCAGTTTTCAAAGTGATTTGGCATTTCTTATTTGGTAAATATATTTGTGTGTATAAGGTCATATGAAAGACTGTCTTCTTTATTACGTCAAAAAATTCGATAGTGTAGTAGTTTTAACTGATGCTAGAAATGACTCTATCGGAATAAAGTCACCGAAAAAGCTACTCTAGTATTTCGTCTTAAGCTAAGTAGCATTCAAAAAGATTTAACTTTGCATGAAAAATAATCAGCTTCATAAAAATAGAAAGTAAAATCGATGAATTTATGGGTCGCAATAGTTATATGAAACAGAGACAGAAAGATAAAGTGCCCACGTGTGTGTGTGTGTGTGTGTGTGTGAGAGAGAGAGAGAGAGAGAGAGAATTCTCTGTTTCGATACTTTGTATGAGTTGTAGGAGTCTCAGACTCGTCGAAAAAATATCAGTTATCAAAATAAATAAATAAATAAATAAATAAAAAACACTAAAAGAAATTAAAAGAAAAGAATACGCGTTCTTTTTTTTCTCTCACAAAGATGTTCACCTTGTATAAGACTCGCGAAAACCCTTAATGTAGCGGGTTACAGAGTAAGAGGTACAGTTTGTGGAAATATGTGGGGAAGATAACGGTTGACCTTAGGCTTGAATAGGCTAAGATTGTATTGATAAGGAAACGTCCCCTAGCAGTCAGTTCCAAAAAGTAGATAGAGGATTACCGAGTAAGAGACGCAGTTTACGGAGATATATGGGGGAAGAAAAAGATTGATCCTAGACTTGAACAGGTTAAGATTGTACTGATTGAAGAAGCATCCTCTTGGGAGTCACTTAAGGAAGATGCTTATTGAGTAAGAGTCACAGTTCATAGGGATACGTGGGCGAAGATAAAGGTTGATCCTAGACTTGAACAGGTTAAGATTATGCGTCGGCTACACGAATCAGTGTCTTGTGGGGAAAGGTGTAACTTACATCCCATCAATGAAATACGATAGAAACGAAGGTGGTTCACTGCAACATGCGTGTGGTGTGGTGGGACTTAGCTATGAATTAGGAACTACGATAAGAGAATTGAAAGTTCTCTTCAATTTCATAAAATCACTGTATAAACAACATTTTTAGTCAGTCAGTTAAGTGCCATACGTGATACACGCTTGGGCGATCATGTCTCGAAAGAGACATGACTGACTGGGCAGAATATTATCCCGCAGTAGGTTGCCATTGTTTTCTGCGGTAGACTGGTTGCCGACCAAGGCTAGAGAACCCAATCTGCTATTTAACCCATAACTGAATTCAACTGGAATTCGAACTCGGCTCCCCGATTTCTCGTTCCGAGCCGATATCCAATGCACCACAACGCACATCCTATTTTGTAAAGTCCATTTTATCATTAGGCTAAGTTCATTTGAATTTCTTGCTCTAGAATTATCTACACATGAAAGAATCATCTGAATCATTTTTTAATGTTTATGTTCATAACAATAATAAAAATAATTCAACAAACGTGTTTATTTTTTCACCTATTTAAATAATTTGGTAAAGTTCTAAGAACGCCTAATTAAATGAATATTTATTTTTCCATTCAGATAATTCCATAAAAAAACATTTTCGACACCGTTCGACTAACTTGGAGTAATGTGAAATGTCAGACGATAACAATGGTTACGACCAACGTTGCAGGAAATAAGATGGTAACTAACGTTGTCGGGTCTAAAATTATAAAGTCCCATAAAACTTGCAAACATTATTTTCGCTTCTAAAGAAAAATCTTATTTTTAGAAGGCAAGATTACTTTTCTTTTATGTTTTCTTTAAATGTAAATGCACCTGATCTTTTTGTTAACTTACGATTCAATTTTAACAAGGCAGATATTAATAAATTCTTTCTATACAAAAACGATGAATAATAAAATATCGACTGAAATATTGCGAATATGGCAATTTATAAAATTTTAATTAAATATAAATAACATGAATATTCATTAAAATACGCGTTTAAAAATTGTTACGCTATTATTTATATGCTGTAAACACAATTTGAGGGTCAGTCAGTTGAGTGCCATACGTGATATACGCTTGGGCGATCATGTATCTTTCGAAACATGACTGACTGGGCAGAAGATAATCCGGCAGTAGGTTGCCATTACTTTCTGTGATAGACTGGTTGCTAAACATGGCTATAGAGCCCAATCTGTCCTGCTATTTAGCCCATAGCTGGAAGGAAGAAACGAATTAAATCCCTTCCCCAAGAGTATTTGCGCATAAGTGAATGCAACGAATTCAACTGGAATTTGAACTCGACACTCCGAATTGTCGTTCCGAGCTGAAATCCACTGCACCACAACGTGCATGTTAAAAATACGATCGTTCTTGTTCTACTGAGATAAAGCGGAGATACAGAGATAAAATTATGCGAATTTATAAAAGATGGCATTTTTTGCGTCATGGAAAGTAAAAGCCACGTTTGTCGTGCATAACATCATAAATCGAGGAAATATAATCGAACATTTGAGAGGCGAAAGCTACAGATTTTGTTTTTCTTTTTTGCGACAAGTAGTTTTTTACCAAACAAGTAGTTTGAAAAAACTAATTATGGAAACAATACCAAGCAGGATACACGAATTCCTAAAAGAAATCGGAATGTACTCAAAAATATGACTGGTTGAATACTATTTCACACACACATAGATATAAATATTTCTACCAACTTGCTATATATCCCAAAACTTAGTTCTACAGAATGTGCGTTTGCAAATCTTGCATATGTAATATATATGCATGCAATGTATGTTGGCTAGGTTTGGCTTCAGATAACCCGTGGTCGTTGGTATACCATAAAATCTAAACAGCCAAATTAAATATATACATTTTCATGAAATGTTTATTAATTTAAAATGTGTTAAATATATAAATTTGTTAAATGTATGAATTTGTTTAAACATATAAGTCCGTTATGTATATTAATTCCTTAAATATATAAACTTCTTGAAATTGTTCTTAACTTTTTGCTCGAGTTTTAATAATTCGATTTGGCGTTAAATGACCCAAGATGGGTTGATACACCGTAAAACAAAACAACCAACCAACCAATTGCGACACGCTTAAGAAAAAACATTTGACAGACAATAATCAGCTTCAAGTTTATATTTTTTTATTTTGTCATCAAGCAATTATTATTTAGAAGACCATAAATAGAAAAGGTGATAAATTTTCGTTTTAGGACCCGAAGGCCTTTACCCCTTCAAATCTTTCCAAAACATCCCTATTTCCATGCAAATGTATATGCTGAACGCAAATCGATAATTGTTTATTGAAGAAACCTACCTTTTTTCATTTTATCGAGAAGAAAAATATGGAAATTCTTGTCGCTGTTTATCTCACCCCCTAACCACGGTTAGAAAATGTTATTCACTGCAGACTGACTCCACGCGTAGATTTCCGATTTTTCGGTTTTTTTACTTCCATTTTGCGATTAATACGCGGAAAATGAGTCCCAAAACCCAACAAATCGCGGAGTAATTGCTAAAAAGGGAGTAAATAGAATGAATTCAGTATTCTACGCTTCAAGTAATTCAGCGGTTAATTAGATATGAGAACGGTGGTAAGGGGTGAGATATAGTCCGATTTATTTCTGGCTGACAACATGAAAAAAAGGTAGGTTTTTTCTTCTATAAACAATTATTGATTTGAGTTCAGCATATACATTTGCATGGAAATAGGGATGTTTTGGAAAGATTTGAAGGGGTAAAGGCCTTCGGGTCCTAAAACGAAAATTTACCGAAAAAGTTAACTCGATAACCATGAAGAATTGTAACCGCGTTTCCAATTAGTACAAATGATAGATGTGCAAATTTTACAAGAACCGTTTGTCTCCGATGTTACAAATATATGCCGTTTGCACCGATTGTTATTAATAAATATCTATTTTTTCTTGGTAGATTCTGCAGATATTTATCTTTATATTATCAGTCAGTTAAGTGCCATACATGAAACACGCTTGGAAGAGACATGACTGACTGGGCCGAAGATTATCCCGCAGTAGGTTGCCATTGCTTTCTGCGACAGACTGGTTGCCAGCCTAGGGGTATAGAACCCAAGCTGTCCTGTTATTTAACCCATAACTGGAAGGAAGAGACGGATTAATACCTTTTCCCAAGGATATTTGCGTGTAAGTGAACGCAATGAATTCAACTGGAATTCGAACTCGGCTCCCCGATTTCTCGTTCCGAGCCGATATCCCCTGCACCACAACGCACATCCCTTTATATTGTAATTTCTTTAAATAATGTATAAAGATAGAATTATTTAACTTAGCCTACTGTGGTACAGGCCAGTAAAGTAGTTCTAATCTTCCAGTTAACAATCAACGTTTGAAATATTGGCATTTAACTGGTGTTGAACATTATCAATTCAACTGGAATTCGATCTCGGGTCCCTCATTTCTTGTTCCGAGTCGATATTCACTGCACGACAAGAACGTGTAAATGATTCTGAATTGGATTAAGGCTAGAGGATGAGGACTGGGCAGTTCAAGCCACCAAATGGCAGCAACATTTCATTGTTTGACCTAATCTGACCTTTTTAATCATTTCACCCCAAGCAAGGCAAAAATGCCACTACTGCACAGGGAATGAAAATAAAAGAGAAGACTGAGTATTGGGAGGATTGAGGAAAGAACAAAAGATGAATGGAATTCAAGAAGACAGAAGATGGTGATTAACGTTACATTTCTATTTTTGAAGATTCTAGTTATCAGCAAGTTAATGGAAGGGAGTTACACAGGAAGAAAATGTGAGAAAAGAAACTGTTAAAGTAGAAGTGATGGTTACATTTAGCTATTTCAACAGTAAAATGGTGGGACCTAGATGCCAATCTAGTAGCACGCTTAAATTCATGTATTCGGAGCACCAGGCAAAAAGATAAACAGGGCAGTTGTTATAAAAATATTTGTAGAAAAGACAGAAGAAAGCCATATCATGTTGAGTAAGTAACTGAAGTCGAGATGACGGGTCTCTTGTAAAGATAAAATATGGCAAAAGGAGTGAGGTACGCCCCCGTATATGGAGCCAACCATTTTATTCACGTCCTTCAGCAATGGATCATCGATATGACTTCCATTTGAGGACTGGATTCAACTTTGGACCAACTAAATGTTCAAAGCACTTTCGTCTCGTTAAGAATACATGCGTTCATAGTAACTGCAGAAAGGTCTGAACAGGGTTGATGAAACGATACGAGATTGGTTTTGAAACTTACATCTCAGCTTTTCCCCCACTGAACTGGTAGAGCACAGTCAGAGAAGAGATCAGGCCGGCGATCTTCTTCATCCACGAGACGAGTTAACAATTGCTCCACGGAGAGGTATTCATCATCGAAATTAATAACGCTTCGTACATATTGTAAACATTTTAAACCCTAATGATTAAACTAAATATTATTACTCCGCCTTGTGACTATACAAATCCAGTTTTAATATAATCTATAACCGTTGTATAGATTTTGTGTTTATTACGCCAATTAATTTTCGAGTGAACAAAATAAAACTTCCTCTTTGATATCGGCGCATGTATTTACCCATTTATTCAAAGATGCACCGATTCATTTGGAAGAATACAATTCTCTAATGGAAGACTATAACTTAAATATTGATTTTATTTATTAAAATAAATTTTGGGGTCGATGTGAATGAATATGTTAATATTAACGAAATCAATCAGAATTTCTTATTTGTTAATCAAACATTGATTAATTCTGAATAAACGTTTTGTATTTCATTGCAACCTTTATATTTTCATTTTCAAATTGTCTCCATTATCATCTATCGATCTAAAGTGAATATAAATTTAAAATATTGACGTCATGAGATAAATATTTCTTTTCTTTTCCGACAATACATCGGCCAAGTGGGAAAGACCAATCAACTTTGCCTTGGATTAGGAAGACACCAACTCTAATTTTCAGTGATAAACCATAAACACTTTCTGTTTGTAATGTTTTGACAGGAAAAATCGACTGATGCAGTGAAATGTATAAAAGACAGACCACGTGACTTTAGTACCAGCCTCGTTTCGATATTCCAACTAGGCAAGTACGTTTTCGTTTCTATTAACAAATAGATATTCAAGGTCGTGAAAGGTTTTATTTTTCAAAAGAATGAAACCAAACATCGGATTTCAAATTTACCAAGACTTTTCTTGAAAGAAAAATCAAATGGAGGTGATATGGTGTTTTTTATAAGCGATTATTAGATATGGCACAAATTCCAAAAGAATGGGGGCACCCAGTGAGGATCGAACTCACTACTCAGGCTTAATTATTCTAGCAAAACAAACTTGATAATCATCACACCACATCGAGTTTCCTAAAGGGTTTCAAAGCGTAGTTTAGATGTACTACATGGTCGGAAGTGTAGAGCACACAGTGAGGATCGAACTCATTACTCAGACAAGCTGGCTAACTATTACTCCACGTCGAAAATGCCCAATGTAGGGATTTTCTAAGCGTAGCTTAGATGAGGCACATGGTCAAGAGTATGTGAGTGTCAAACTCATTATTCAGTCGTCATTGAGCTAACAAAGCAATCAGTACACCACGTTGAAATGCCCGGATGAAAGTGATATGCATGCGTCTCGAATTAAGTCAACATATAATTCATAAAATATAAATAAATTATATCAGAAATTGTGAGTATCTCCAATATTATGACGTTAATTCACATCACTTCGACAACATATTGCTTCATCTAAAAGAAGACGTACACTGAATTTTCTTAGAATAAAAAAGTGGACAAGTGGAAATGATACAATGTATAATATTACATACATATTCTGTCAGTAACGCTTGCATTAATTCCTGACTGCAGAAAACCCCTTTCTTTCAGCTGTTCAATCTATATCTATAAAAGTGACGAGGGTGAACGTTGTGTAAGTATTTGTTTAATAGATTTAACTTAGCGTCTGCATTTTACGGTCTATCTCGACGGGAGCTGCGCTCAGATGTAGATCAAAATTTTAGAACGTTAACGACACCTTGAAATTTTTCAGAAAGCCAAAATTAGGGGTAGAAAAATATATATTATCACCCCACGAAGTCAGGGATCAGTTTATGTATTGATTATAATATAGAATCGATCACCCCACTTTATATTATCTATATCTATATATGTTGCCCCACTCCCACCCTAATCCAATAGAGACATTCTACATTGTTATCTATATCTATAAAAGTGACGAGGGTAGACGTTTTGTAAGTATTTGCTATGTAAAATCTTCATATGATTTTATTCTTATTCTTTAAACTACCCGAGTGAAACCTGGCTAAACTACTAGTGTATTTATATAGCGAAATAATTAGCAACGCATTTAAATTAGACAAATAATGCCTCCTCGGGTGAACTCTCACAACAGGCATCAAGTGGAAGGACTATATAGAATTCATATTTAAATCCGCTGCTAAGAAGGTCGGTTCTCTGTGTAGGGCCAGGAAGATTTTCCCGTCTGAAACCATCCTGCACATATATGAATCTACCATCCGCCCGTGCGTTGAATACTGCTGCCATATCTGGTTGGGTGCTCCTGCTATCCACCTAGGGGTCCTTGACAAAATCCAACGGAGAATCTGTAATGTGATCGATCCCGACTTAGCAGCTCATATACAGTCACTTTCTCACCGGCGCAATGTGGCTTCCCTGTGTCTCTTCTACAAATACTTTCACGGCTTCTGCTCCAAAGAACTTAGCTCTCTGGTGCCCCCTATATATGAATTTACTCGAGTTACAAGATTAGCAACTAGGTCCCACCCTTTTATTGTGAAACCAATAAAATATAAACGCAAAATTCTACTCCATCAATTTCTTTTCTCGCACTTCCTGCCTGTGGAATTCCCTTCCGTTTACTTGCTTCCCCGACAGCTACAATCTCCAAGAATTTAAATGTAAAGTCAATAGTCATCTCCTATCTCACTAACTTGCATTCTCTCTCTCATGCTCTTTTCTTCATCCACTCCACTCTCATCAGTTTTCTCATCCTTCTCTTGTCTACTTCCTGACACCCCCTATAACCTATCCCTCTTTCTCATAACTTTCCTCCTATGTAATCCCTTGCGCACCAGTGGCAGTAAAAAAAACTAACCGTATTCTGTCAGTAACACTTGTAATAATTCCCGACCACCGACAATCGCTTTAATCTTCATTTCCTGCGAACAAGTTGTAAATTAAATGGCAAAGCATTCTAAAATAATATTTTTGTAAAGATTAGAAAAATCGTGTTTTAATCACTGGAAATACTTTGTTGATGTAAAAAGTCAAGAGGTGACAGGTTAGCTGTAAAGTTAGTGTGGGGTGATGTACGAACCCGAAATGAAATGTTATCAGCAGTCATATAGAAATATGATTATTTCTTTCCTTATGTCATTCTAGATAAAAATATAAGGTTGAATGGCAGGTTGACGTATTTCTCGAATAACTCCTACCTATGATATCATTTATGACATAAGCAGAAATTAAACAGGATACAAATAAAGTGTAGCAAACAACAGTTAGATATTCCACTAGTTATTTCTTTCATTTTTATTTGAAAATTTCCTATAAAAGATTTTGCGGACAAGTATTTTATATTGAATGGTTTTACGCCATCCAACAAGTTTAAGGATCGGTTCTTGAGAAAACCGAGAATTACAAGTAGATGCAGTAGACATCAAAGTGTTCGCATCCAGACGGGGATTACATCAGGTCCACCGAGTGAATGGGGCGTTTAAGATATTTTCTGAAAAAATCCACATTAAATAGACGACTCAGTGTTGTCTTTTAGATCAATTCGATATAACTAAGGGTTTTTTTTATATGCAACGGTAAATAAAGAGTTTTTTTTTCATTTTCTTTTGTGCTGAGCATTTGAGCAACTGATAGCCGAGTTAATATTAGATGAGTAACCGTTTTTGGACATGGCACAAATGAAAAAGCTAAGGATACACATTTTTTGTTTGCTGATTACTGGGCCCTTATCTTCCTTTTATCGTTGCTAATGAAAGATGACAACAATGAAATCAATAAAGGAAAACTTACAGATTGCTGTCAATCACCAAAAAAGATATAATAACCTCCAGCACCAGACAGCATTTTCATTCGCCAGAAATACGAAGATGTTTTTGCGCCGTGACCGAGATGCCTACGTACTTATCATTGTCATTAATGTAGGCAAAATCCAACATTAATATATATATATATATATATATATATATATATATATATATATATATAATCTAAACTTATTTATAAATGGAACTTTGTCTGTGCGTGTGTCTGTGTGTGTCCGTTACCTATAGTCTCCGAAACGGCTGAACCGATTTTCTTGAAAATTTACACAGTTGTACTATAAGTGTCTGCGAGTGTTCTTAGCTAGGTTTTGTATTGAGGTACCCCTGATCAATATCGAAAATCGATAATCGAAAAAATCGGGTTATAGAAGGAGTGGTCCGATTTTAATCAAATTTGATACACTCATAGACAAAGACATAAGAAACGATATTCAGAAGTTTCAAGGTTGCAGTTCTTACAATAGTGCAAAAAATTTGATATTGATACCAGGAAATCAAAATTTGACTTACATCCATTCATTTTTCTTTCAGTCTACGGTTTCGGTTTAACTGGAAACAACTATTGCTTTTTAGTCTTTCGTGCCAACGTCCAAAGGGTCTGGGCTCCAGGACCATGGATTAGTTTTAAAGCTTTCATTAGACCCGAACAACGCCGGGCTATACTGCTAGTATATATATATATATATATATATATATATATATATATATATACACTACCGGCCATAATTATTAGGCCACCCCAGTTAAAAAAAGGATGTATTTCATACTATTTTTAGTATTTATTGCCATGTGGATAATTCTAAATGAAAATAAATACTAAAAATAGTATGAAATACATCATTTTTTTAAAAACTGGGGTGGACTAATAATTATAGCCGGTAGTATATATATATATATATATATATATATATATATATATATATATATATATTAAAAAAGGATTAATTCAAAGATGTTGAATGGCCATTTCGATATGAAGATCCCCACGGGGGACGACACATCACCTCAGCAACAGAAAAAACCTTTCAGAAACTGGAGAAAAATTAGTCTACTTTTCCTTTTTAAATAGATTGCAAAGAAATTAAAAAATAAATAATAAAATAAAAATAAAAATAAAGGGAAAGAAAAAGAAAAAGAAAAAGAAAACGAAAAAGAAAAAGAAAAAGATAGAATAAAATCAAATAAATAAGAAAAGAAAAAAAAATTGACATCGTCTGGGTTCGCAAAAAAAAGGGGAGAATGTAACTAAAAATTAACAGACAGCCGTGTTAAATCGTAAGTTTAAGCAACACGGAAAAAAGGTGGTAAGAGAGATAAAAGAAGGAAGGGAGGGAAAAAGAAAGAAACTAAAGAAAAAAATTTTTTTAAAATATTACAGACGCTGGACAAATTCAAAAACCTAATTTCCCCAAAACGTTGAAGTATTAGAAAAAGGCCTTTACTTAAAAAGGCATAATTATTAATAAAAGGGAATAAAAAGATATAGGATTTAAAATAAAATTATTTTTTAAAAAATTAGGTCATTTGAAATTAAACTAAATAAAGACAACACTAGGTAAAAAAAAAAAAAAAAAAAATTAATTACAATTATTATATACATACCTATAGAAGTACACACATACATACATATATATACACACACAATTCTACGAATAAGAATACATATATACATACCCATACGCACACATACATTCAATTTATTACACACTTATATACATATACATGCGCATACACACATATATATGTGTGTACACACCTATATACAAAAAATTCATATACACATAATATACATGTGTACACATACATGCACACATATACACACACACACGCACATATATATATATATATATATATATATATATATATGTATATATATATATTCCATATGCACTCACACACATACATATTAATGAATATTATGAAAAGGAGCATTTAAATAGCCAAAAATTTTTTTTCAAAATTACATATAGCCCATATACATAAATACATATATACATATATATACATATATATACAAATATGCACATCCACACACAAACATACACATATACATAAAAAAAAAAATTAAAATTAAAATTAAAATTTTTTTTTAAAATATTAAAAAAATTATAGAAAAATTTAGAATTTAAAAATTAAAAATTAGAAGTTAAATTTTAAAATCCGCCCTATGGCGGCACTTGTTTATAAATTCCCTCCTAAAGTTCAAAAGTAAGTCCTGATGAGGATACTTCAAAATCAGAATCTTCTCCAATAAACACAGACGACACCTTTGTTGCCCAAATACACAATATATATATATATATATATATATATATATATATATATATATATTGTGTATTTGGGCAACAACCTCTCTTTTATGCAGGTTTCATTAAAAATGACAAAGTATTATCATGCAGTTTTTTAATATAATTTTTCATGTGTTTTTAAGATTTTTTTAAAAAACTCAAATCATACAAGAATTGTCCAAAGGTTTTGTACTTTCGAGAGCTTTCGGCTATACTTTTAGCCATTATCAAGAATTAATTTTGTTTTACTTGTAAATAAATATGTGTAAAGTTTATGCCTATAGAGTCATGTGTATGTTATGCTTCGAACATGGTAAGAACATGGTTACCATGTTCATAATTGATGTTATAAAGTGCAGGATTTTTTTTTATTATTAATGCCTCCATTATTTTTAATTTTCTTTTGCATATGAATGATGCTATTATGTATGTATTATCACGAAGTATATCACGGATAGGTCCTGGAAGATCTCGATGTGGGTTTAAATGAGATCGGATGGAACTGTTGTGGGAAAGGTGTAAGTTCAGTTTTGTGGTGGTATAGCCAACGTAATTGTTTACAGATTTGGATAGTTGAGGAACGCAGTTTTTTAAAGGACATGTAAATTCGTAAACGACAATTGTTCTCTGCAAATTTAGGTTTTGAAGCTGAATAATTATTATTGCCGAAGAGGTTGACAGTTTTGAATTATTTATGGTGGATAAATAATTTAATTTTCTTGTTTAAAATGGCCGGTGTTGCATAATTTCGGATAATATTGCGAAATGAAGATTCGTCTTGTCTGTAGTTATTGTGCATATCATCCGAAATTATGCAACAACGAACAATTCTAACAAGAAAATTAATGAAGAAAATAATAGAAGCATTAAAAAGAGAAATCCTACATTTAATAACATCAATTATGAACATGGTAACAATGTGCTTACAGTGTTCAGAACTTAACATGCACAAAACACTATTTACATAAACATTACACATGATTATTTACAAGTAAAGCAAAATGAATTCTTGATAATGGCTAAAAGTATAGTTTAAAGCGCTCAAAAGTACAAAACTTTTAGACAATTCTTATAACTTGAGTTCTGAAAAAAATCATGCGAACACATGAAAAATTATATAGAAAACAATGATAATACCTTATCTGTCATATATATATATATATATATATATAACATTATTTCACACACGCACATACACAAACACATATATATGTGTGTGTGTGTGTGTCTGTGAAATAAGAAGTCAGTCAGTTAAGTGCCATACGTGATACACGCTTACGCGATCATGTCTCGAAAGAGATACGACTGACTGGACAGATGATTTTCCCGCAGTAGGTTGCCATTACTTTCCGTAGTAGACTGGTTGCCAACCAAGGCTACAGAATCCAGTCTGTCCTGTTATTTAACTCCTAGCTGGATGGAGAAGCGACGGATTAATACCTTTTCTTAGATGTATTTGCGCGTAAGTGAATGCAACAAATTGAACCACGAGTTGACAATAAAAATATTTCTTACGTGACAGTCTCTTTTTGATGCGAGAGCAATAAGATTCTCGTAGATAGAGAACAAATCTATAATCAATTTCGTGTTTGATATTTAAGTGTTACAGGTGTAACCTGAATCCATCCATCCACCCGTACTCCAATTATGCGGGTAAGAGTGAATTGATGATGCAAGTAAAAATGTTTTGCGCCAAGTTTTATTACTAAATTTGTGCTCCATGCTACAAACTTTATTTATATTTGCAATTTTAATATAGGGACAAACTTAATTAAATAACCGGTCATGGTTTCTATAAATACTTTCATGGCTTCTGCTCGGACGAACTTAAGTCACTGGTGCCTCTTCAACAGGTGTTTACTCGTGCAACCAGACTGGCAACTGGGTCCCACCCATTCACAGTCAGGTTAGCCAAATGCACACGACAATTCTACTCCTGCAGCTTCTTCTCTCGTACTTCCCGCCTGTGGAACTCGCTCCCATATTCTTGCTTTCCTGACGGCTACAACCTCCAGAAATTTAAATGCAATGTCAATACTCATCTATTAACCACTGGACTCTAGTTCTCTCCCCACCCCCGTATATCCTTCCCTTTCTCTCCACCTATGTATCTGTCATCGCACCTGCATTCTCAGCTTTCTATTGCTCCTTTCTAACTCGTTTGTACTCCTCACTCTTTTCTAATTAATTTTTTACAGTTATGTAGCCCCTCGCTCATCAGTGGCATTTCTGCCTTGCTCGGGGTGAAAAGATTAAAAAAAATTTTAATGAATCTCTATGAGTCATGTAATTCAGTTTATGGTAGGGCATGATACCTTTCACCTTTCTGTTTTGTTTTTTGGTTTAATTTTTTTTGCTCTCAACAATGTTTTGTAAATAGTTAACAATATATAAAATAAAACTGAAAACACAAGTGTGACGAATTAAAAGTAATTTGGGTGGATCCAGTTCAGAGCATGAAAAAGGAAACAAGTAAAATAAGGTAAAAAAAAATAAGGTCATATAAGTACTGTACACGCAGAAAGCAATAGCAACCTACTGCGGGATAATCTTTTGCCCAGTCAGTCATGTCTCTTTCGAGACATTATCGCCCAAGCGTGTTTCACGTATGGCACTTAACTGACTGACTGAATATAATAGTTGGAATCATGAGTAAGGCTTATAATGGTCATAAAGTGGGGGATCGGTTTTTTATTGTTATGAAGTAATAAACTGATCCCCCACTAATTGTACCTAATATAATAATGTAATATAACCTATCCCTTCTTCCTCCAGCTATGAGTTAAATGGCAGGAGAAATTGGGTTCTACAGCCTTGGCTGAAAACCAGTCTACCGCAGAAAGCAATAGCAACCTACTGCGGGATAATCTTCTGCCCAGTCAGTCATGTCTCGAAAGAGACATGATCGCCCAAGCGTGTATCACGTATGGCACTTAACTGACTAAGTACTGTATAAAATCATCATGATCAGTTATGACGACGTTTTTGGGTGCCAAATCTGGTGACGGTCATACAACTGGCTGTCACTGGAAAATGAAGCTTTCAGATTGTGTAGAGATGAATGGCTAAATATCAAGAGGGATATTCAAAAGTTGTCAAGCAATAACAAAAAGACAAGAGCTTTAAGAAAAAGTACGACATGAAAAAAAGAAAAGGTCAACTCAAAAACTATTTTGGCAATTGTTTTTGTTTGACGTCAAGCCATTTTCTTATTTACATGATCTATATTTTGTTTATATGCACATTCGGATTATTCCTAAACTTTATTCTCATTTTATAATTGGACTTGTTCCTATGTTTGTTAGCGCATACATAACGCTCTATAATAGCTTACTTGGTCCCAGTCCACGAATGTAGTTTAACTGTCCTGTCCACAAATTTAGTTTAACTGACCTCTGCCTTTAAATTCTTGGTATTGCAACAACGGACAGAGTAAAGCTCTAAAAATCTTTTTACAAAATTTCCGGTCAGTCTCATTCTAAAGCACCTTCAGGTTGTATATTTTTCTAGAAAAAAAAAAAGAAAAAAAAAAGGGAGGCGTGGGAAGTGATAACAGCCTCGTGTGTCCAACGACCGCTTCAGTGAAATGGTAATGTGAAATATGCCTGTCAAACAAAATTAGTTTCAGTAAAAATTTAAAAAAATCTACCAGTGTTGCTTAAAAGGAAAATTATAATAACGAAATGTGCAGTGTATAACAGTTATACTATAACTGTTTGGGAATTTAATTGATTTTGACAATTTATACCTCTTAATATGTAAAAAACAATATGTCAAATATCGATCTGTCAACCACAGAATTTCTATGGGTATTATTAGTAGTAGCAGTAGTAGTAGTAACAGTAGTAGTATTAAAGTATTGTTTAAGTACCTTCACGAGTTCCCTGAAAAAAAAAAAAAAATAACAGCATAATATGAAGAAAAAAAAATAGCCCCGAACTATATAAAGTTTTATCGGCAAAATATTCATGTTATTAAGAGGATAGATCAAAGTATTTTTTAATTGTTTTTTTTTCAATTCTTTCTGACACGTTCGAGATTATATAAAATCTTGTTTTTCTTTCATCTGTGAGTGACGCAATTTCTACAAGTTTTTTTTCTACAAATGTCATATTACGCAAGTCACTTTTTTTGCCAGTGAAAAACATCAATATGAAAATTCTTGCAAAAATCAAAAAATGGTCGGATTTTGATAAAAAATTTCAGGACTTATTCATAATTGACTGAAATAATTATTTAAAAAAAATCTTTTTTAGATATGTTACCCCCACCTACCAATTAATTTATTGAAATGTCTAGAAATTCGCGACAGTTCACCTATATACCTAATATTAATTAAATTCAGGAGTCATTGGGGAATGTTAATCAAATGTCATTTAGCCCTTTTACAGAAAATCTGCTCCGAACTGTGAAAGCAAAAATGCAATAAAACTATGTCATTTTTTATTTAGATAAACATTTAATTGGTTTTAAAAGCAATTTATATTAAGGATATCAGAGTCTGAAAAAAAATTCAATGAATAATGAATTTTTACAAGAATAGTTTTCATTTATATTATTTTTTATTGTAATAATTTATGAATTTTCGAAAATCTTTTAAAATATCTTCCTTCATCGTCTACGCTAGGTTGGTTGTTAAGTTAATACGTGAAGACTATATTTACTGATTGAAAATTGAAAAGCTTAATACAAATAATCGAGTCATTCGATTTTTAAAATAATTACAACATTTTCGTTGTGTGCGTACTGATGACCCGTATTTTCTTTTTACGGGTGGCAGTACGGGATATATATCATTAAAAGGTCACGTAATTCAAAGGTTATGCTCCGTACAGGAAAAAAAGCACATTTCCGGCAGGGTACAGTTCTTTCATCTCGTTTCCGTGTTTCCTATGCCCTACGTTTCAACATACAACGGGCTTTGAAAATCATCCCTTCAAAATTTAAAGCAAGTTTTATATTTTAATTCAATGTTTCCTAATTTTGATAAAAAAAAAGAAAGTAATTGTGAAATTCACAATTTGTGGAAGTACCAAATAAAGAATATGAAAAATAGATATTAAAGATAAAAGTTAATAAATGCCACAACATTTAATAAATTATTGAGTTACCTCTGTCATGTTATATAATTTCATTCTCTGTTATTAAATTGTAAAATTATTTTAAAAGAAAGTTTTATATTATTTTAATTTTTATTTTTCATAAAACATCTTCATTCCTAAGGCTAAACAAACTAAAATTCAATAAAATATTAGATAATTGCTGAAAATATTGTGTTAAGTTTTTAATTTTACTATACTGTTGAAAATAAAAAAAAAACGAAGCGTACGATTAAGAGTGTGTCAAATTTGTCTTTCATACTTAGCGTTTTTAACGGCTTCCGTCTGTCATGTCAATTATCGCCTCTGATAACACGATGATAACCCCTGATAATAAGGCTACCGTAATTAAGAAACGCTTTTATAGTACATTTCAGGCAGTAAGCAAATAATACGTGTTTCTAATGAGATTAAGCTAAGTTTAAATTTGCTAATTGGAATAAAATAATGTGTCAGTGAGGTATATTTTATTTTTGCAAGATTTTTTTTAAAACCGAGAATTGATTTCTCTTTTAAAAATGTGTCGATCGATAAAAAATGGCCGAAAAATTGAAATTGTTTAAAATAAAAAGTTTTTTTTGATTCCAATAAATATAATTTTGGTTTGAAATACACCAGAGTATTTTGCTTACTGGAATTAGTAAATTTAATCTCTTGGTTTTCAATTAAAGCTAAAATTAAAGATTCAAGAAAACTTTATATTATTTTTAAAAATTTAGTTTAATTTTAGGTATCGAAAATGAGTGGAGGTACTTAGTATTGTTCGTGATTGAGGAAGGGGAATGCAGATGGATCAAAGGAAACTACTTGGCAATTAGATGTTCATGGACTTACTGTTATTTGATAATTTCATACTTAACTAATTAATATTTACTGAAACACCGGTGGCCTGATTAAACAAATATTTGCTTTATTTCTTAAATGAGAGCATTTAATACTATTGAGCTGATAAGAGTCGCGCTACGATGTGCCGTTTTTTTTTTATGTGTTACGGTATCAAATACAAAATTCAAGACAGAAACATCGAAAAGTGAATACAAAGTGAATTGAATCAGCATGAAAAGTAAAAGTCAAGTGTGAAAAGGTGGTCATGAGTCATAAAAATTTTTTCTTCCTCCATTGACACAAAAAATTGAAACTTAGAAAATGCGTATGAAATAATTTCTACAATGGCACTCGACGATCTTCGTCACATAACAATCATTGGCATTGCTTAATCAACGGAGAAAGGAAAAGAAAGTTACCGTTGTGGTTAGACCTATGAATATTTTATATACTTCAGCAAAATCAATAATTTGAATAGAGATCACATATAACTGGATGAGAAAATAACGACATAATCAAGATGTTGACATTACAAACTAACCGAAACAAAAGGCTAGGAAGGAAAATTCTTCAATACTGAAAAGTTAATAACAGTTATTGGACTGAACCTATTTTACTGACAATTTGTTTTAATCGAAATATTTTATAAATTTATCTCGAAAGTAGCAATGGGTGGTATCTCAATGAATGCTGAATATTTCCTTATAAAGAAATGAATAATATTACCATTACCACTGATATTACCATTACAACTGATATTACCATTACCACTTATATTACCATTACCACTGATATTACCATTACCACTTATATTACCATTACCACTTATATTACCATTACCACTACCATTATATTTTCAGAATTGTTACTTGATTGAATCAGATTCTCTTTAGCATGTCTGGGCAATTTTAGATCGTAAAATATGGAAAAGGAGTAGAAACGTGCTATAAAAGTAAAATAGTTTTTTTGTGTTTTCAAAACACTTTGTCGGATAGTCGACAAGAGAATAGATTTGATCAAATTTCACACCTTAACGTTTAATAACTTAAAGATCAACTCAGAGCAAGTCCAGCAAGATTAAACCAAAAATTGAGAATTACTGCCATATCTGGCAGTTAATTTTAATGTTAAAAATTTTTAATGAAAGTTAATTTTTACTTTCCAGCCATGATAGAGTTCAAAATTCTAGCCTCCTTTATACAGGCACAACTTTGCAGACCCATTGCAAAATCTATCGCTATTTCCATGGCAAATGTTCAGATGGATTTCATTCTTTAGTTCCATCAGTTCTTCACAGCCATGACACGCCATACAAAATTCCCAGAGTCAAATCATAACCATTTCCGTTGTATTCCATTTGATATGAGGAAGTTCCACTAAAATATTTTTCACCAAGAACTATCAATTCGTGGAACAGATAACCGGGTTAGTACTTTCATGAAGAGTACAATCTTTAAGTCAAAGGTTAGTTGCTATCTATTCTCCTCATCTCCATGATCCTCTATCCTAAACATCGACCTCTAACATTCATATCACACACCTCATTCCGTAACGCTCTACCTTGAGTTGTTCTCAAGATTTGTATTTGGTAAACTTTAGGGTTAAAAACCTTAAGAAAATATTTGGTAGTTTCTTTCTCATCGCTGAATAAAGTCTGTTAAAACAAGTGTCTGTTTTATTTTTCTAGGTTTTTGTTTGCACGGGTTTGTCTCCAAAAATGTCTTCATTAGACAGAGAACCTGGAACCAGGAATGGCTTCGCAACTGAAACATAATTTCCACTAACAAAATCCACTGGAATAATTTTTGAGCATGTGTAATCTCGATGTACGTTGTGATACAATGTATATCACCTTGGAATGAGAAATCGGAGGGCAAGTTCGAATTCCAGTCAAACTCGTTGCATTCACTTACGCGCAAATACTCTTGGGAAATGTATGAATCCATTTCTTCGTCCCCCAGCTATGGGTTGAAGTCGAGATCGGGTTTTATAGCCTTAATTGACAATCAGTCTTACCGCAGAAGGAAATGCAACCTAACGCGGAAAACTATTCTGCCTAGTCAATTATGGATCGAAAGAGACATGATTACCCAAGCGTGTATATCGTATGGCACTTAACTGACTGGCTGAATATTTATGAAGAATTTTCTTTCCGCGTATGCATGAGCTAATGTCCTTGGATAATTCACAAATCCCCCTGAATCCTATTATGAGTTAAATAACAGGGCGGATTATCTTAACCTTGGTGAGCAACCAATTGAAAAGAAGGAAAACTTTGAATTTAAAAACTGTTGACTGTTTAGAAAATTTGTGACGCACAATGCATCATTTCTTTGTTATGGGTCCCCTTGCTAGAAACTGTGTGTCCATAATTCTGCACAAGACTTCACTATTGGAGTCAAAACATCTGTGTGGGTAATCTAGCGATTACTCCACCATCTTATATATATATATATATATATATATATATATATATATTGGTCATAAATCAGAAAAAAACCCAGTTTGGACGTAAATCTCAAAGGATCCTATTAATATTATATATTAACACTGATCCAACCAGAGGGATATATTAATATATATTTAGGCAGCAATCTTGTTTCGTTAAAAAAGACCGACAGGCTTTTATTAATATTTGATCTAATTTGTCTAGTATTCTTGCATGATTCCTTTTTACTGTAGATAAGGAATGTAAAAATTTTCCATGATTTTTGACTTTCTAAACGCTTTCAGCTTCTTCAAAGGCCATTTTCAAGGATGCTATTTTTACGGTGTTGTTATGTCCTCATGTTTGACCGTAATGTCATTTTTCTGTTTTTAGTGTTTTTGGTTTTTTTAAAAGGTGAGTTCTTTAAAGATGTCACGTGACGTGCGCGGCGGGCATCATGTGAGCATCTGTTTATTTAAAAAAAAAAACTTTCAAAACTCTATTTCTGCTGTTAAATAGTGTAAAGTTGATGGTAGGAGAAAATTGTTTGATATATAGTGCCTCTCTTATGGCGAGGTGTTTTTGATATTGTGATTTAAATAGATTTTTTGTATTTTCAACTCAAATCTTTATTAAGGGTTCTTGTAAGTTATGGGTTAATAAATGTTTTTTTTATTGCACTATTGTTACTAGATAGGTGGCATGTAAGGCGTCTATTCAGGGAAGTGGTAGTATGGCCAATATAGATAACTGATTTATGACAAAAAACACAATCTTGTACAGGACATTAAAATTCATACACGATATTAGTCATCGCTAGTTTAGATTTGATAGAGTTATTATTATTAGAAAGAACAAGTTTTGCAGTCTTCCATGTTCTATAATATATTATAAATTTTGCATGTTTTTGAGAAATTACAGCAGAAATATGGTGTTTAATAATTTTAGTATAGAAAATTCGTCCTGTTTATAATTAATGTGCATTTAGTTGCAATAAAATATGTTGAGGTTTTCTTGTCTGTTATTTTTAATACTAGTGTCATGTATTTTTTGTAAGAATAATTTTATTGTTTATCTATAATGTAGTTGGAAAAATTATTGTTGACTAATGTTTGCTTTACATGTTTAGTGCAGTCAAAAATAATATATATCTAAACATACATATATACATATATATATATGAAAAGATGAGGCAAAACTGTTCTTAGACGGAGCATTTCAAGGTCCTTGATTATATGCAAATATTTACCTTGATAAAATCACTCCGAAGACGAAACACGTCGGCTAATAAATGTTGTTTCTCTTGTCTTTTTGTTAATTTTTTTCTTTTACAGAGACACTATAACTGAAAATAATTTTTACACACACACACACACGTCTGGAATGTAAAAATGTTCCATAATTGTTGAATTTCCAAGTGCTTTCAGCCATTTCACTGGCCATTTTCAAGTGGCTGAAAGCGCTTAGAAAGTAAAAAATAATGGAACATTTTACATTCCAGAAAAAAGATAACGTGAGAATGCTGGAAAAATTAAATCAAAATTAATGAAAGATTACTCGCCGGTCGTTTTTAACGAAACATGTTTAAAAGAAAGATTGCTGCTCAAATGTATATATATATATAATTCTGTGAAGCGTATAAACTACTGTACAAGCAAAAAGAAAAGTCTATATAAAATGAAAAAGCATATATATCCATACGTGTATTTTTAATCAGGTGAGGTGCAGTGGATATCAGCTTGGAACGAGAAATCGGAGAGCGAATTGAGTTCGAATTCCAGTTGAATTTGTTGCATTCACTTACGCACAAATACCATTGGGAAAGGCATTAATCCATCGCTTCTTCTCCAGCTATGGGTTAAATAGCGGGACAAATTGGGTTCTGTAGCCGTGGTTGGCAACCAGTCTACCACAGAAAGTAATGGCAATCGACTGCGGGAAGATATTCTGCCCAGTCAGTCATATATCTTTCGAGACATGATCGACCAAGCGTGTATCACGTATGACACCTAACAGACTGAGGTCAAAATCGAAGAATAATTGTAAAGGTCAAATCTGTCTTGACAGGAGTTTTTGATTTTAAGCATTATTTATCTTTAATTGTTGTTTTTTAATATCATTTTTCTTTATCGAGATACCTTTTTTAATTGTATTTATTCCCTTGCACCCATCAGTTGTCTCTAATCAACAAATAATCAGATCAGTTGGAATTTCCACGCAAATCAATGACATAGGAATTTTTTGTTTACAGGTAAGCAAAAGGGAGTGGGTAGGTGAAGGAAAACATGAGCATGTCTAACATCTGACGGTAGAAAGTGTAAGCATTTAATTATCCTTATCTCTGTTGCTTTTATCCTATTGGATCTCCGCCCCTCTTCAAAAACAGAATGCAACCAGTAGTTATTATTCTCTTCATCTCCATTTGATATGAACGACAAACATTTATTCAATCAGAAGATTCAATGAGACATATGGGTATTTGTAATGATTTGTCGGCAACATCAGCCCTTTATTAGGTTGTGTAGTAAATTTTATTTATTTGTATTTTTTTGATAAACCAAACACGTTACACATGAGATTAGTCCAAACAGAGATATAGTTTGCCACTGTTTATAACTGGATGTCAGGAGTAATCATTTTTTACCCACGTGGTGATTTTTTTCGATTCCTATAAATGTCAAAGTTTCAAATTCTATAATCTAATGTCGACATTAGATTGGATTTTGTTTTTATTATTATTTACTTGGTATTAATACCCCGCCCCTGAAATAAAACTAAACGACTTCACTTACTTTGCTAGTTGCCATTTTTTGTTAATAAACAAATGAACCGAACATTTTTTTATCGTCTGCATTTTTTGAAAAATACATTCTGCAATTAATACAGTCAAAATATGTCCGGAATGTTCAGCTCGTTCTATTTTCAGAACTTGTTTCACTTATTCTAATTGTTCAGACGCTTCTAGAATAACTACGACGAACTAAAATTTGCTTTGGTCTCCTAAAGAATGTGAGGACGTTTTTCAAGGTTCTTTATTATAAGAGATTATATGACATAAGCATGCCTTTTTTTCTTTTCAATAAATGATGTTATTCCAAGATGAATTCGAAGGAGTTCGTTATTCTTTTTCGCAGAAGATTCTTTATGCAAACGGCAATTAAACTGGAGACTTTGTGTCATTCAGTTACGTTTCTTTGATAAATAAATATTAACTGATTTATTGGGGTATTAAAATAAATACATAAAAAGAGGTACGCATGTGTAGTAATATTTTTTCTCTCTTAGAATCTCTATCGAATTTCTTCTTATCGAATATATTGATAAATTACAACCCCAAATGTTGTGTGTAAAATGGTAATCTTTAACATGAAAAAACTATTAGTTACAATTAAAACATTGAGTAAATATTTTAATTGTAATTAATAGTTTGTTTTTTTTTCACGTTAAAGATTACCATTTATTTACACACAAAATTTGGGGTTGTAATTTAATCAGTCCTCTCTTGTTTAGGGTAGATATTTGGATCGATGTTTTTTTAGTACGCAGATCATTGGCGGACAAAAAATTATGGTGGGGGTAGAACCGGGTAGATTTAATTTATTTTCATTGAAAGTAATTTGATAATTCCAAGTCCGAAGTCTTAAGAGCTTGTCGTCTTAAAAGAGTTTTTTGTAAGTTTCTTAAAGAAATAAGAAGACTATGGGTTTATATTGCGAAGTTAAAATTTCCCAAAAATAGCAAAAAAAAAAAAAAAAAAATTGCTGTCAATTTGACATTTCCATAAATTAATCCTCTTGGCGTTGATATATTTACTTTTAATTTGAGGAATTGTCTTTTAACGTTTCTTTTTGTTTTTGTTTTCAAAACATATGGGTACATTGTTTGTTTGTTTTTTTTTTGTTTGACTTTGATGTTCGTCAGACTTACGCCATCAGTTAGCCGATGACCAGTTTCAATAAGTAATTAAACATGAATTTGTTATTATAAACAAATATTTTTGTATCAGTTAGAGAAAGATTTTTACAACAGGAATAATTGCCTGCATCACATCAGCTGCTGATGCCCGGAATTCTTAACGATCAAAACAGTGCGAAAATTAGGTGAGAATAAAAACGCTTCATAGAGGTAATTGGTAATCATTTTAGCAAAATAAAGTGATTCGGATTTTAATAAATTGTCATAATTGTTTTAAGCTAACTGAATAAAAATATACGAAAAAGATGAAGAGAATGTGTACTCAAGTTTTTTTGTAAATATTAATTGTATAATACTCTAAGACACAACAACATTCTAGATTATTCTTTCCTTTGAAGAATTGTCCTTCTTTTGGCATTGAGTATCGATATGTTTTTAATATGATTACAAGTAAAACACAAAAAGCAGTGCCAAATTTCCATCCTATTTCATTCGCTTTTATTGCAACGTAAAAAACTGATCTTTTCGCCCGGGAATTGATTAAACTGTCGTCACCGTTTCTTCAAGCACAGACAACACATATAATCGGTTTTAGTAAAAAAAGTTAAAATTTTTTTTTAGTCATCAACATAGACAAATAACATAAATATTCCACATGCCAGAGAGAGAGAGAGAGAGAGAGAGAGAGAGAGAGAGAGAGTTAAATTAGGAATAATTTGTAAATATTCTATCTCTATTTTTTTTTTACATCCTTCATTAGGATGTCGCATGTGCACTGATATTGCTTGTCATTAAATGTTTAAATAATCATAGAGAAATAAATCTAATGATAGAGGAATAAAATTCTTCAAGGTGGTTACCTGAGCGAAATACCTACTAAATACGCATTATAAATTTGGAATGTTTTTGATCGTCGATGGTGTGATTTAGAGGTTAATACGAACAATGCAACCTTTTGAATTAAAAATTTAAAATGATAAAAAAAATGAAAGAATTTAAAAGATTAAACGATAAATAGCTTGCATGCAAAATGCCTGCAGTTTTTCAAGAAGAAGAAGAAGAAGAAGAAGCGATAAAAAGATTAGCGAAACAAGACGACTAAAAGAGAGAAACAGAGAGAGAATAATGAAGTTAGATCGACAGACATGTCGTCTTCTCTTAAATGCTTGTGTGTAGTAGACACTTGTCACTTACTTTCTCTGGTTTCGCCAACTTGACTCTGTTGTCCTTTGTCATATTCGGATACCGTCGTAGCATGGGTTGTGACATGGCTCCAAGGTGGTGAGTTTCTAAATAAACTTTGTATATAAAATCACGCCAGAAGAGACGGAACAGAAAAAGAGAGACGGACGGTTGCAAAGTGTCGGACGGACGAAGAAGCAGAAAATGAGGAAAAGAAATAATAATAATAATAATAATAATAATTAAAATAATAATAATAATAGTGATAGAAATAATAAAAGGCAGACAGGTGAATCTAATAAAGAATTAAATTGAAAGATTGGCCAACAACAACGGATGTTCACGCGAAAAAATGTTCAAATAATTGGACCCATTAAAAAAAAACATCATTTTTATTCCACCTTACTGCCATTTTGTTCTTGTTCCATTTTTTTTTTGTTTTGTTTTTATTTTTTGTTTAGGGAGAATTGCACGAAAAGAAAACAACGGGTGTTTTTTTTTTCTTCTAAATTCCTTCTTTTGAAAGAATAATCTGAAGACGAGTTGCGAGAAAATGGGCCTCGTATGTCGTCATGGCCCTCTACCGAGTCGACATAACAGTGGATAATTGTATAAAATTACGGGTACTTTCACTGATTCACTCTCTTTCTAGTTAACTAGCAAAAAGAGCATGCACGTGCAGGAAAGGAGAGATACTTGCAACAAAATAAATTTGAAACGAATCAGCGTTTCACAGTCAGCAGTAAAAAGCAGTGTAGCCTTGTAACTTTTTTTGTTGTTGCGCTGATTTGCTGTGAAAACCAAAGGACAATCAGGTAGTTTCCATTGGACTTGAATAAGTCATATAATTCCCAGATAGCTGCTACGTTACTGCTGCTAGTGTAGAAGCAAGCAAGAAGTGTGCATCTCGAGTGAGCAGCAGCAGTCGACACCCACACATCGCATACACAGAGCAATGAAATGGAATTGCGGGAAATAGTCAGGTAGATCAGCTGTTGTGTGTGAGAAGCCCAAAGATGAGAAAGAAAAAAAAAATGTCAGTCGTTACACCGAAATGATTCAATGGCAAGAACAACAATAATTTGAGAGAGAGAGAGAGAAAAATATGTCTACCTACAACTAATCTTTACAGCTGACGGAAATACCCGAAAATCACCGAACATGAAAGTGCTGCATTACCAACTTTTTGCGTGTTTTCGTTTTTGGTTTGTTTTGGTTTTTGCTTTTTCATTATTTAATCGAAATCTACTTGTAAAAAATATTTTGTGGTATTGTTAAATTTAGAGTTTAAAACAATTTATGCATATCAAATACTGATTTCACTCCCTTGTGTCCCAATAATTTTTTTTAGCGAAACTCACATTCTGAGCTTTCTTTTCGATTTGCCTTTATGCAACCGAAAAAAATAACTGGAATATCAACTTAAATGCAATTTAATTTTATTTTTTAGGTATTTTTCCATGGGTAAATTTAATTTAATTGCTACTAAGAAAAAAGTAACGATTGTTTATACAAATTTTATTTACTTACTCATTTTTTTTTTTTTACATGGGAATCCGATTCGGTTAATAATTTCCCAGAAGCAGTAATAAATTTATTTGTTTTAACTTTTGGAATCAATTTTCTATTACATTGTATTCTTGATTCATACAGAATTAGAATGTCTTTAATGCTATTTTGATTTTGTTTTGGTCGTTTCATGTTACAGTGTTTTTGGGAGCGTGTATCAGCTCAGAATATGAGGCTAGCTAAAAAATGAGGCTCAGCGGAATGTAAGGGAGGTAAATCAGTATGTGGAAAAGGTTTAAAAAATACCCGAGTTTTAACGTAACGAGTACATGAATATTGCTTAATTGAAAAATAAATCGTTCATTGTTTAAAACTTTTGTTTAAAAATCGCCAAAGTTTAAAATTAAGATCTATTTGCAATTTGGCATAACATTATCAAGGAAATTAAATTGCTGTGAGGTGAATATTCCCCCGCTGAAGTGTCTCTCTTTTTTTTTTACACTTCGAATTTAGGTGAAGAGAAGGAATTTATGCAGAGATATGCAAAAAAAAAAAAAAAAAAAAAAAAAACCTGCAATGTCAACGATGCTTTTTCTCTTTCTGCTTGTTTTGCTCGGGTTCAAAGTCGGCAAAACAAAAATAGATGTTTTTTTAGTTAGCAGACAACACACACACACACACACACACACACACACACACAGACAGAGAGAGAGAGAGAGAGAGAGAGAGAGAGAGAGAGAGAGAGTGCAGCAACCTGCATGACCATTGCCAAGTCAGTGGGTTACGATTACCTTCGGAAGTAGGAGCAGAATTTGGAAATGCAGGCAGGCATTTTGAAAAAAGTGTTCCAACAATGAAAGATTTTAGTAATGGAAGCTGAGTTAGGTTTCGAACTAAAAACTACAACAGCAACAATTAAAAATAAAGAAGTAACGAGTCTTCTAACTCGACTTGTAACAGCCTGCGAGATCGCTTTAGGAGTCGTATAGATATTTACTATGTTTAGACTTCTCTGGCACAAGGCCAGTAAAATAAAATCTGGACTAACAATAACCTATCTAGTATTTATTTACTAAGCTTAGTTTTATTTTAAGGAAAGGTCATCATAAGAGCTGTACACTCGAGAATAGAAGCAAAAATGCTTTAATACGCACGTTAGCCTCATATAACCACGGCAGCTTTTTTTTTTTTAATCATATCACCCCAAGCAAGGCGATAACGCCACTGATGCGCAGGGGGCTACGTAAGGGTAAAAAAGGAATGGAAAAGAGAAAGCCGGAAACCACATCCTAAACAGGGAACAAGGGATGGGCCTCTTCACTTGTTCAATAGACGTGGGTGGAGTGTGAACCGGGTGATAGTTTAGTCTATCTACTCCAATTGAAAAAAAAATAAAATAAAATAAAAGAGAGTGAAAAGATTGGAAAAGAGAAAACCGGAAACCGCATCCTAAACAAGAAACACGGGATGAGCCTCTTCACCTGTTCAATAGATGTGGGTGGAGTGTGAACCGGGCGATAGTTTGGTCTATCTACTCCAATTGAAAAAAAAAAATAAGAGTGAAAAGATTGGAAAAGAGAAAGCCGGAAACCACATCCTAAACAGGAAACAAGGGATGAGACTCTTCACCTGTTCAATAGATGTGGGTGGTGTGTGAACCGGGCGATAGTTTAGTCTATCTACTCCAATTGAAAAAAAAAATAAGAGTGAAAAGATTGGAAAAGAGAAAGCCGGAAACCACATCCTAAACAGGAAACAAGGGATGAGACTCTTCACCTGTTCAATAGATGTGGGTGGAGTGTGAACCGGTCGATAGTTTAGTCTATCTACTACAATTAAAACTTACCGGTTATTTGATGTATTGTAGATTAATATTTGCATTCATATATCATATTTATTGACTGAATAAACTAATAAGTATAGGATTCTTCTTCATGTGCCGTGTCCCTTCAGGATGTAGGTGTTCATGGACTTCCACTGCCACTGCCGTCAGTCAGTAAAGTGCCATACGTGATACACGCTTGGGCGATCATGTCTCGAAAGAGACATGACTGACTGGGCAGAAGATTATCCCGCAGTAGGTTGTAATTGCTTTCTGCGGTAGACTGGTTGCCGACCAAGGCTATAGAACCCAATCTGTCCTGTTATTTAACCCATAACTGGAGGGAAGAGAGGGATTAATACCTTTCCCAAGGGTATTTGCGCGTAAGTGAAAGCCATGAATTCAGCTGGAATTCGAACTCGGCTACCCGATTTCTCGTTCCGAGCCGATATCCACTGCGCCACAACATACAAATCCTTTATCACCCATCAACCAGCTAAAAAAACAACCCAAAATAAATTGCACACCCGCAAAATTAAATTCAAATAACTACAACATTTGGGAAAAACCCAAAATAAAATCGCACACCCGCAAAATTGGATCCAAACGGCTAAAAGCTCTCCTTTTTCACAAGTCATTGTGAAAAATAATATACTGAATCCTGATTGGTTAAGAAATCGAGAAATTCAAAATACGTCAGCGAAACGGTTTGTTTTTTAAAAGAAAGAATTGTTCTTGGAGCTTTCCCACGTGACCAGAATTCAATATTTAGAGATGTCCCCTGACCGGTCACAGAGAGTCCGATATGGAAGCTGACGACCTCGTGGCAATGTAACGAAAGAAAATTCAAGAAGCTGACCCGGACGCAGGGTACGTCACAGTTTCATTCGCCCTCACTTTCAACGTCCTCTTCTTCATTTTCACACCACGCCGCTAAAGAGGACAGCACGACAACCAAATGGACACACGTGTTAAGTATCACTCCTTTATTTGTTTTGTCTTCTCTTTCTCTCAACCTGTCGCGACCTACTAAAAAGAGGAAGGAACAAAGTCTTTACAATCCGCTGCTACACAAACATGAACTCTAAACTTCTGCGGACATTTCAAATACCTACATTACTACTACGAACAATTTTAACTACCTAACTGTATGCATTTTCTCAATGATCATTTATATTTCCGCAAATATACTATAATGTTCAGTTAACAAATTTCACTTATATTTTCCTACTTTCACTTTTGTCATTCTGTAAATAAATTTTTGCTTTGATGTACACACGAGGTATTTTATCCCTTCACCTTTCAACCTTCTGATATTTAAATTGTGGGGATTTCGGATGTGTTTGACACAAGACCAATTAACCAAGCATGATCGAGGCCCCTACATAAGTAACTTTCCCTTAATTGCCTAGACTTGTGCCTGACAAACTGAATGTTATAATTTTTTAATTAGCAGAGTTACATATCTTAAGCATCGCAGTATTTCAATATTTCAGCAAAAATACGTCACCCGTCTAGATAAAAATGTACAGTTGTTATAAAAGATAATGCAATATCTTTATTGTATTTACTAAAGAGAAAAAATGTTTATTGACATATTGAAAAGCAAAATTCAATGATCTGAACATCCTATAAACCTTCTTAGTCCTAACAATAACGTGAAAGAATTCACTATAGATTCATACAAATGAAGAAGGAAGAATAAAATTGCAACATTCAAAATATTAATCGAAAACAGTGCTCAGTATAAAATTAGAGCAATGAATATTTATTATTTAGAACATGTGAAAAACTACGACAAAATGTACAAGTTTGTAGTAGTTATTCACATATTCTAGCGTAATAATAATAATAATAATAATAATAATAATAATAATAATTCAGGCAAATATTATACATAATAATATGGATCCAAAATGCAGGTTTTGTGATAAACACCAAGAAACAATAGACCATTTAATCTCAGGCTGTGCTGTACTTACCCCAAATGAATATAAAAATCACCACGATAGAGTGGGGCAATATTTACATTGGACAATGTGCAAACACTATGAAAAATCTGTAAACAAACACTGATATGAACATCACCCAGCACCGGTTACAGAAATAGAATATGTCACCATTCTAAGGGATCACACCATCTACACAGACAGAAAAATTGAAGCAAATAGGCCGGACATTATTGTTACAAACCAGAAAGAAAAAACTTGTCTATTAATTGATATGGCTTGTCCAGCGGATTGTAACATAGCAACCAAGGAATTCGAAAAAATGTCAAAATATATAGACCTGGAAATTGAAATAGAAAAAATGTGGAAATTGAAAACAAGAGTCGTGCCAGTGATAGTAGGTGCACTTGGAATGATTAAAAAAAAAAAAATGGAACAAAACAACACATTGAAAGAATCCCTGGAAACCCCAGCTTAAGAGAAATACAAAAAATTGTCATATTAAGTACAGCCCACACACTAAGGAGAACATTGTCTATGTAACGCTAGGGATGATAGGGGAGATATAAAAAAAACATGAAATGGAGCTATAACAACACGCCACGACCTGCCTTAGGTCTTCCCGCAGACTTGGTAGGTAGTGCGACCATAGCAGAAATCTAAATATGATGAAAAATGACAACATAATAATAATATATTATGAATATAATATCGCACATTGAGTGGTAGAGTTAATTCAGCACCTAAAGTTTGCGCTATGTATAAAATTACCGGCGAGGAATGATATATATATATATATATATATATATATATATATATATATATATATATATGTATGTATGTGTGTGTGTGTGTGTGTGTGTGTGTGTGTGTGTGTGTGTGTGTGGTGGACAGCCATGGCTCAGGTATAAAGACAAGCTAAAACGTAACCTCTCACCTGTCAATGTGCCTCATACTAACTTCAAGTGTTGCTCTGGATAGCAATAACTGAAGATATCTGTGCGCAAATGAATGAATATTGCATTCAAGCATGAAACAGATTTTCGCCATTTGATGTTGACCTCAGTGTTGACTTATATCTATCTGTGATATTGATTATGGCATACTATAAGTAATACTTTTACGATATATATATATATATATATATATATATATATATATATAGGGGCCTCGCTGATGTTAATCAAATTGATCTTACATGTATTACTGGCTGAATTATAGATTTCAGTTTTGGGATGAATTTTATTTTCAATTAGGTTTAAATTTATATTTAAAATATTATTATTATTATTATTTCTAAAATGTTTTTCCAGATTATCCGTACAACTATAACTTAATTTTAGAGAATTTTTATTGCAAGGTTTGCTTAATGGATTATTATTCAGAAATGTTTCTTAATCAAAGCGAAGAATTTTTTTTTGCCAAATTTACTGTCAACCGTTAACAGTAATAAATGTAAGTGTAGAAACCCTATAGAGTGTTCTTTGGAAAACAGGTGCTTTACAGAACACATAGTTTATAAATGTACTATTTCTTCTTCGGAAAACCTTAATAATATAAAGATTTATGTTGGTAGTTCTAATAATTCACTGTAAAAACGATTTTATCAAAACTCTTATTCATTTAATAATAATAATAGAACAACCCTGTCAAAATATTTTTGGTATCTAATGAAACAAATGAAACTCCCACAATAAAATGAAAAACTTTTAAAAGAGCTAAAATATGTTAGTCTTTAAACGAACCATGCCCTTTGTGTCTATATGAAAAACTATATATTAATAAAATTCTTAAGAATAAAAATAAACGTAATGAAATAACTGTCATATGTAAACATTGTAAAATGTTCACCTTAGAATACGGTAAAAAATTATTCATAAAAGAATATCCATTAATTTACATCTAGGCAAATTTAATTATAATTATATTATGCTCTATGATATATGTTGTGCTTAGCATTTATTTAAAAATGTAAATGCTGGAACTGTTGAGTCTCTTCACATGGACACATGCACACACATTTTTAATGCCATATCTTCATATCCATTTAGAAAGTAGACAGTTGTGGCTCTCCACAACATTTAGTTTTTTAATATCAGTGAACTGCCATGACTTATTGGGCAATATAATGGAGTGGTTGCCGGTTCACTTGTCAATAAACTGAATTTGGTGTAGTTATTCTCCGAGACTGACTCCCAGCCAATGCTCAGATTCACAGTCTAATTTGCTATTTATTTCATATATGGGAGAAAAGTGGTAGATTCATTCCTTTTCCAAGGGCATTAAACTTCGAATATGAAGTCAACTTTCCGGTTGTATCTTCTACGCTGTGACAGTTGTTGTAGCCGCAAATGCATGCTTACTTGCTTCGTTAGGTTTGCTTTTAAAGTGATTTTTATATGGTAGTAAATACCTACTTACCTGTGTTATATATCCCCATACAAATACCGAATCAAACCAAACAAAGCAAAATAAAACAGCAAAATATCACACAGTGTGTTTTATACACCAAGGGTCGGATTATCGATACTTGACTAACACACACTGTTCGATACACTTGTCCTATGATGATAGCAGAAGGAAATATATATGTCCATTGTGCCATATATGATACACACTTGGGTGATAATGTCTCGAAAAAGACATGACTGACTGGGCAAAAGATTTTCCCACAGTAGGTTGCCATTACTTTCTGGTGGACTTGTTGCCAATCAAGGATATAGAACCCAATCTTTCTGGTTATTTCTCATAGCTGGAGAGAAGAGACGGATTAATACCTTTCCCAAGGGTATTTGAGCGTAAGTGAATGCAACGAATTTAAATGGAATTCGAACCCTACTCTCCGATTTCTCGTTCAGAGCCAATATCCACTACACCACAAAATATGAATATAAATACGATTAAATCATGATTAGAAATAAGAAATAATGTAAAAAAAAAAAAAAGAAAATGAATTTTATTACAAAATGTTCACCTAATACAAGGCTCAAGAGTCACTCAGAGTAGAGTGCTACTTAAGAAGTTTGTTGCATGTATGTAAGGATAGATGAAATATCAATTGAATATAATTAGTTTTTTCAAAATATTCCCTGCCAAAATATATATATATATATATATATATATATATATATATGTTTTTTTTTTAATCATTTCACCCCGAGCAAGGCAGAAACGCCACTGATGTGCAGGGGGTTACATAAATGTAAAAAGATTAATTAGAAAAGAGTGAGGAGTACAAGCTAGTTAGAAAGGAACAATAGAAAGCTGAGAAAGCAGGTGCGATGACAGATACATAGGTGGAGAGAAAGGGAAGGTTATACTGGGGTGGGGAAAGAGCTAGAGGCCAGTGGTTAGTAGATGAGTATTAACTTTGCATTTAAATTTCTGGAGGTTGTAGCCGTCAGGAAAGCAAGAATACGGGAGTGAGTTCTACAGGCGGGAAGTGCGAGAGAGGAAGCTGCAGGAGTAGAATTGTCGTCTGCATTTGGCTAACCTGACTGTGAATGGGTGGGACCCAGTTGCCAGTCTGGTTGCACGGGTAAACACCTGTTGAGGAGGCATCAGTGACTTAAGCTCATCCGAGCAGAAGCCATGAAAGTATTTATAGAAGAAACAGAGGGAGGCCACATTTCGACGATGGGAAAGTGGCTGCAGTCGAGTCGCCAGATCAGTACCTATCACATTACAGACTCTCCTTTGGAGCTTGTCAAGAACACCGAGGAGAACGGCAGAGGCTCCTGACCATAAATGGCAGCAGTACTCCATGCACGGACGGATGGTCGGATGGTTGACTTGTAAAATGCGTATTATACAATGTTGCGTGATATATCGTTGGGAATATAGTACATACGTTTGGTCCAACTGATATAATTCTTATTGGCGTCAGTGATCGGTGTTGGAGCCCAGGTAAAAAACAGTATTTCGTATGCTGATTTTCAAGGTAACAGTAGGAAATCTTTTTGCACATATATATTTGTTACTAAACAATCTTCCTACCTTTCTTTCTGTAACACCCCAATTGTCCGTCCTAACAATTTTCTCCGGCGGCCGTTCTCCACGCTGTGATTTTGCCGGGAGTTTGTTGAAAATGTCGGACGAACAGCTAGGGGTACAAGATTGAACTATAAGGAACACACTTCCACAACTCGGATGAGTTGAAAGGATGCTTTATTCGTTTAGAGTTAGCCTTTTCGGTTGGGGCAGGCAAATGTGACACACAGCTCTAACTCTAATTAATGGAGATCAACAAATCCGAACTGAACGAAACAAGACGAATGGAGATCCTTACTTCAAGCTCGCACCCGGCTGAACTCAACTTAACTTAACTGACTGACTCACTTAACTAACTTCTATTTATTTAAATGAAAATCCGGAAATCCGGAAATACTTTAGACCACCGGTGACAAACATTGGCGACTGTAAGTCTGAAATTTCAGTTATCTTTTTTTTTTATCTTAATAAAGCTTCCACCGGAAAATTCTTAATGTGTGGTCAAGATACAGTAAAGGACAGCCTTTGACCGAGTCATTCGAAAACCTACCTGCTGAACTTTATCACTGAGTCAAATATTTAGCGGAAGAGTGGTAGGATTTAAAACAGTAATCGGATACCGTTGTCTCTTCCACAATTTTCCTCATAAAAGAAAAAGCGTTTATTTATTTATTTTTTCCTCTTCTTTTTCACTTTTGTTAGATATGTTTTTAAACTATTTTCTATTCTAATCTATTTTCTATTTTAATCTATTATAATAAAATACATATATGTCTAGTTATCGTGTCACATTTCCCTAGCTCTGTGCTTGATTAAACTATACTGTATGAATGTGTAGCGCCACGGCGTAAAGTAATGGTTAACGAGACTAATCAGCTCTCCGTATTCTATCGGTGAGAAGTTCCACACGAACATCTTCTCGTGAACCACTGCCCCAGACTCCCAAGAGGATGCTTCGCCGATCTCTACAATCTTAATCTATTATCTTCCCTTCCTATCCATACAAACTACCCGTTAACACAACCCTCTAGGGGTTCACGGGCCTTGTACAGGGTCAACCTTACTGTAGAAATTTTTTTTATAATTTAACATTAACCCAACAATGGCTGACAACAACTTCACCTGTCGGTACGGTACACGAAAACACACAGTAACCATGTGATTTTAAAATTAACTATCTGCTGTCGCTTGTACGTCGCGTTAAAATTGGCTTTCGGTTGGTTGGTTGTAGTTTTTGCTTCCAAGACGAAACGGTCAATGTTTGAATATAACGGCCAAGTCGAGAATAATAGAGAAATGCTATTAATTAAACAATGGGCAGGGGGAGTACTAGATAGCCGCTTGGATTGAGGAACCGGAATTCAAATTCCAGTCAAATCTATCGCATTCCCTTACGTTGGGAAAATATAACACCACCAATTGGGAAAGGTACGAGTCCATCTACTGGGAAAGGCATGAATCCACCTATTGGGAAAGGTATGAATCCACCTATTGGGAAAGGTATGAGTCCATTTATTGGGAAAGGCATGAATCCACCTATTGGGAAAGGTGTGAATCCACCTATTGGGAAAGGCATGAATCCACCTATTGGGAAAGGTATGAGTCCATCTATCCCCCCCCCCCCAAGTAAATGTATGGGTAAATAACAGGACAGACTGGGTTCTATAGCCTTGCGTGACAACCGGTCTAGGAAAAGGAAAAACTCTGAATTCAAACCAGCCTGGAGAGGGTTGGGTTCTATCAGTCTGTCACACCCAAAGAAACACCACATTTTCCGTGGCTGCAGTACATGTGGTGCTCCTATGACGGTAATAAGTCACCGATAAAAATAAAAAAAATAAAAAAAGCACTAAATATTTCTGATCCATCTAAAATCCTCATAAAAACAGAACGAAATACACTCAAAAATATAAAGAGATTGTTTCACTCAAACACCAAGAACAGTTACTTTGTGGAATAGACTCCCTACTGGATGCTTTCCTGAACACTAAAATCTTAACCTTTTCAAGTCAAGGGTCAGTCGTTATTCATCCTCTTTAACCTCACCATCTCCATTTTCTACCACCTCTTCTGCCATTAAATCCCACACAGCTCCATTCATTACCAAATTAACAGTTACTCTCAACCTGGAGGAACTCTTGCGCCTTTTAGTGGGTGGACTTCCGTATCTGACTCCTCACACATTTTTAAAAAATACACCAAAAATATAATCTAAAATAAGATGAAACATTTTTATGGACGTTGTAGAAGACATCGTCAAGAATTTTTCAAACAATCGCTGTTGGTTTAAGTAAAATATAAAAAAAATATCCAAGTTTGTCTTTCCTGAAAATAAATACGATGCTTTGCAACAGGTCGTAATCAGGCAAATCAAACTCGGAAAAAGCCAGATCATTTACTCAAATCTTAAAAAAGGCAATAAAGAGGATTTTAAATCTGGTATCTCTTTTTTTTTTTTTGCAAATACTTTTAGATTCGCTAACGAAAAAAGAAAAGACTCTTATTCTTTAGTAAAATTTGAAGACAAAAACAAACATTTATTAAAATAAGAATAACAATTTCGAATTATGAAAAATATAACTTAAGCCTTGCACAAATTTTCCCTTCTGCGTGTCAAACTATCAAGACAGATTAACATTTCTTTGAAATATAAATCTGTTTTTTTCTCTTAGAAAACACCATTTAGGGAAAACAAATATTTATCTTAAAAAACAAAAGAATTTCACTTTCTTTCAGAAGAAGGATTCACGTATATCATTGTTATTAACAAAAGAACATCGAAAAATTCTCAAATTTGAAAGTTCAAATGTCGAATGGATTTAGAAAGGAAATGCTTTTTTTTCAGGGCTTTCAAACAAAATAAGTAGATTTTAGAAACAAATATTCTGAAATGAAATAAATCTCTTGGGTTTAGAAATAGACGTTCGTATATACAAAAGATAAATTTAGAAAAGTCTTCTTCCTTTAGTACCAACAGCAGTCTATACCCTTGAGACGGTCGAATCTTTTCTGAACTCCTAAACAAAAAAGACTTTTTAATAATCTAACAGCAGATCCAATTGGATCAAAATAAACTTTTTTGAGGGCGTAACTTTTTATCTTCATTTGTTAAAAAATTTGAAATTAATAATCCAGCCAAACCGCACGAATTTGCAAATTTTATTTTGGAGTTTTTTTAACGTCAGACCTGAACCTCATTTTCGCAAATCAATTTTTATTCACCTATTTTCATAAAAATGACTTGGCTTCATATCGATGCTTTTTTTTCAAATCAATTTTTATTCATGTTATGTGCGTTGTGGTACAGTGGATATCGGCTCGGAACGAGAAACCGGGGAGCCGAGTTCGAATTCCAGTTGAATCCATTGTATTCACTTTCGCGCAAATACTCTTGGGAAAGGTATTAATCCGTCTCTTCCTTCCAGTTATGGGTTAAATAGCAGGACAGACTGGGTTCTATAGCCTTGGTCGGCAACCAGTCTACCGCAGAAAGCAATGGCAACCTACTGCGGGATAATCATATGCCCAGTCAGTCATGTCTCTTTCGAGACATGATCGCCCAAGCGTGTATCACGTATGGCACTTAACTGACTGACCGAAATTACATAAATAATATAGAGCTAATCTGGTTGACTATTACGTTCGAGAAGTGAGTTCAATTCTCACTGAGTGACTCATACTTGTGGTTTTGTGCCGAACTATATTAACATTAGTAAATAACAAATGAAATTACATGACAGCTTCTCCAAGTTAATATGCACATACTTCCTGTTCTGTAAATTGTGAGCAATGACTTTCATCAAAATGGATGACCTTTCTCCAACACGACAATTTCCACGTAAAAAGATTATTTATCATGAAAAATACACTGAGAAAAATGGCCTTATACGTCTTTAGATAAAAAAAATTGTTTAAAGAATGTGAATAAATTAGTTTTTAAATTTATCACAATTATTGGAACTTTACTATGTTATAACATGTTAAATTTTAAATGTTTACTATGTTATAAAAAATGAAGTGTCATATTGTAGTGATAGCGACAAATAAATTATTGAATCACCCCGACCCTTATCACTGGACTGTGCAGAAGTCGGAACCAGAATAAATAATAATTAATAATTAAAGAAAAAATAAAAGTAAAGCAACAAAAATACTTCAAAATACAAATAAGAATGATAATTTACAATAAATAAAGAAAAAGTTAAATTATAAAAAGATATTTAGATAAATATAGAATATTCCCATGATGCATCAAAACAAACCTTTTATCGTCAATTGAAAAAAAATCAAAACTTTCTCTCTCTTCGTTTTTCAACGGACGAAGAAGGCAGTCGTCTTAGACAGTTATCTGATAAGACATGTTGCTACCAACAAATAAGCAAAACTTCTTTATTTCTGGATACATCTGTGTTCTTTAAAATATACAACCATCTCTTTGAAATGTATACTAAAGCATATGCATATAGTCGTCCGCAGACAGATCTCTTTTCGTTGTATTACAGCTCATCGGTACGGTTAGACATCCGATTGCTTTTAGCCAGGATCGAAACCCGACAGAATTGACATCAGTCAGCGGGTCTACCTCTGATCTCTGAACGCTCGGTAACGAAAAGTGGACTTTTAGCGTGTTTAAATTTAGATAAGGCCAACAAATCACCAGAATACCCACAACATTATTTCACAATTACTGGAAATTGATCTACTAGGTTAATTATGATTCGGGTTTTTCTGATTCATTATCAATGCTGTTGCATGTTCTCCATTAGTTTGCTAACTTTTCCGGGCAACTGAGATTTTATAATTTTCTCCAAGAGAAAAACACCGACTTGTGTGAAAACAAATATTTGTATATGCAAATATTTGCATATGGAAACATTTACATAATCAATCGAATGATTACTCATAGAAATTGGAAAAATTGAAATAATATTAATTTATTTTTGTAATTAATCCTCATCGTTATTGTTTTTGTCACACAATTTCGATCGATTGTTTTTCCGACCGTCATAGTGCTGTCTGAAGTTGTTGATAAAGCATTGTTACTATTTCATGCATTATTTAGATTAGTATTATCATTTTGAATATCAATGCGTTCTTCGGTCTGCCTCAGATTTTTGTTATATCTTTTAATAATCTCCAAGAAGCTTTCACTAGAATTCTTTATCTCGTTTGTGGTGATATGTTTACCAATTACTCCTGTCACGACAGAAAGATTGATCAGCTCGAATTGACAGCCGATCTCAAAAAATGACCTACTGTCTGTTGCTAACTTCGGCAAAGAATGGTTTGTTAATTTTAACGCCACCAAAACAAAACTAGTGTCTATTAATCATCTAAGAGACGTTTTCCTGTCTACTATCAACGTGGCTGATGCTCACCTCCAGGAGAGTGACTCGTCGCGTCTTTTGCGTTAACATTTGTCTGACATAAAATGGAATGACAATATGAAAGATTTTATTGCTATGTTTACTTCTAAGAAAGATGATTCATTGTGTCGATTTTTCATCTTTTTCTTTCCAGAATCTATCTTACATATCTAAAAGTCTACCATTTGTTCATGTTGCGAATATTGTTGCTACATATGGTCCGGTGTTCCTGCTATACATTTAGAGATTCTTGATAAAATCTAAGTAAGAATCAGCAATATTATTGGTCCTGACCTGGAGTCTCTGTTTTAGTTTCTTTCCCACGCGGTAAAGTTGCTTCCTTGTGCCTTTTCTATAAATACTTTCAAGGTAATTATTCAAATGAGCTCTTTGCCATGGTATTAAGACTTTATTAATTTAAGCACAGTAATTGATTGGCAACAATTTATTGTTGAATAGGCTAAATTTAACCGTAATTCTATGCTAATGTGACACAATAACTAGTTATATATTAAGGTGGATTTGTAAAATATGTGTTTTATTATAATAGATTAAGAATAGAAAATGGTTAAGTATAGAAAAATAGTTTAACAACATGTTTCGTTTAACAAAATACTAAGTGAAAAAGAAAAGGAAAAAATAAATAAATAAACGCCTTTTCTTCGATAAGTAAATTTGTGGAAGAGAAAAGGACATCAGATTACTGTTAAATCCAACCAGTCTTCCAATAAAATATTTGACTAAGTGATTTGATGTGATAAAAGATAAACGTTTAGGAAATAGATTTTAGGTGACCAGGTCAAAAACTGTCTTTACTGTATCTTGACCACACATTAAGAAAATAAAGAAAAGATAATAGAATTTTCCCTTTCTCCAGGCAATAAAAACGCCTGGTTACGGGTAAAGTGTCAGGGCTATAAAAACATCATATGGCCTTCACACGAAGCTTTATTAAGATAAAAAGACCCCCCCCCCCAAAAAAAAAATATCCTGGAAAATACGTTGTTGGAGGCTGAGTGCAGACGGGATGTCTGCGGGATGTTTACACATCAAAGGAAGCAAAATTTAAGTACCTTGAAATTTTGGACTTACAGTCACCAATGCTTATCTTTTGTTTTAAGCCGGTGGTCTAGTGGACTTCCGATTATTTCAATATAAATACAAGTGATTTTTTCGAGCCGATCAGTTCAGCCGGGCGTGTGCTTGAAGTAGCTACGTGTGTCAGGCACAGTGAAGACGGGAAACTCCGTTCGTCTGAGTCGGTCAGTTCGGCATTTGATCTCCATTAATTAGAGTTAGAGCTGAGTGTCACATCGCCTGCCCCAACTGCAAGACTGACTCTGAACGAATAAAGCATCGATTAAACGCATCCAAGTTGTGGAAGTTTGTTCCTTCAATTGTTTATCTTGTGCCCCCAGCTTGAGACTTCGACTTTTTCAACCAACCCCCGTCAACATCACAACGTGGAGAACGGCCGCCGGAGAAATTGTTCGGACCTTCAACTGGGGTGTTACACTAACAGTTTCTTTTCTTGTTCGTGAAACACTCTTCTGGTTCAATGCTTTCCAGCTATGTTTGAGCTTTAAAAATTTAAATGAAATGTCAATCGCTATCTACTGTTTTCCTGATCATACATCTATTATTTTAGCACTAATAAGGTTTCTATTTTCTAATTCTTTCACGCCGAGTAATCCCTTATGTTTTAGTAAATTTACTGCCTTGGGGTGAATTTAACTATAAGAATAAATAATACAAAATTCACCATCTCTAGAATTTGATGGATAATAAAAATAATCAAGTAAATAAAACAACGAACTCTTCTCCTCCGAACAACATTAGTCTGCAGAAATCACCAAAAACGCTTAGAATTTACGAACTCTTCTCCTCCGAGACACATTAGTCTGCAGAAATCACCAAAAACGCTTAGAATTTACGAACACTTCTCCTCCGAGACATATTAGTCTGCAGAAATCACCAAAAACGCTTAGAATTTACGAACACTTCTCCTCCGAGACATATTAGCCTGCAGAAATCACCAAAAACGCTTAGAATTTACGAACTCTTCTCCTCCGAGACACATTAGTCTGCAAAAATCACCAAAAATGCTTAAATTTACCAATAACTTCTCCTCCGAGACACATAAGTCTGCAGAAATCACCAAAAAAACGTTTAGAATTTACGAACTCTTCTCCTCCGAGACACATTAGTCTGCAGAAATCACCAAAATGCTTAGAATTTACTAACTCTTCTCCTCCGAGACACCTTTAGTCTGCAGGAAATCATAACCAAAAACGCTTAAAATTTACTAAATCTTCTCCTCCGAGGCACATAAGTCTGCAGAAATCACCAAAAACGCTTGATTTACTAACTCTTCTCCTCCGAGACACATTAGTCTGCAGGAAATCACCAAAAACGCTTAGAATTTACTAACTCTTCTCACTCGAGACACATTAGTCTGCAATCACCAAAAACGCTTAGAATTTACGAACTCTTCTCCTCCGAGACACATTAGTCTGCAGAAATCACCAAAATGTTTAGAATTTACTAACTCTTCTCCTCCGAGACACATTAGTCTGCAGAAATCACCAAAAGCGCTTAGAATTTACGAATTCTTCTCCTCGAGACACATTAAGTCTGCGTCTAAACGTAGAATTTACTAACTCTTCTCCTCGAGACACATTAGTCTGCAGAAATCACCAAAAACGCTTAGAATTTACGAATACTGCTCCTCCGAGACACATTAGTCTGCAGGAAATCACCAAACGCTTAGAATTTACTAACTCTTCTCCTCCGGAGCACATTAGTCTACGAAATCACCAAAAAACGCTAGAATTTACAGGTGCTTCTTCTCAGAGACACATTAGTCTGCAGAAATCACCAAAAACGCTTAGAATTTACGAACTCTTCTCCTCCGAGACATTAGTCTGCAGGAAATCACAAAAACGCTTAGAATTTACGAATTCTTCTCCTCCGAGACACATTAGTCTGCAGAAATCAACAAAAACGCTTAGAATTTACGAATTCTTCTCCTCGGAACATTAGTCTGCAGGAAACCAACAAAAACGCTTAGAATTTACGAATTCTTCTCTGAAGCACATTAGTCTGCAGGAAATCACCAAAAACGCTTAGAATTTACTAACTCTTCTCCTCGAGACACATTAGTCTGCAGAAATCACCAATGCTTAGAATTTACGAACTCTTCTCCTCCGAGGCACACAAGTCTGCAGAAAATCACCAAAAACGCTTAGAATTTACGAATTCTTCTCCTCGAGACAAATTAGTCTGCAGAAATCTACCAAAACGCTTAGAATTTACTAACTCTTCTCCTCCAAGACACATTAGTCTGCAGGAAATCACCAAAAACGCTTAAATTTACGAACTCTTCTCCTCCGAGACACATTAGTCACGAAATCACCAAAAACGCTTAAAATTTACTAACTCTTCTCCTCCGAGACACATTAGTCTACCGAAATCTACCAAAAACGCTTAGAATTTACGAAATCTTCTCCTCCGAGACACATTAGTCTGCAGGAAATCACCAAAAACGCTTAGAATTGACGAACTCTTCTCCACCTAGACACATTAGTCTGCAGGAAATCACCAAAAACGCTTAAATTTTCTCTTCTCCTCCAGGAGAAAAGCACATTAGTCTGAAATCACCAAAAATGCTAGAATTTACCAACTCTTCTCCTCCGAGACATATAAGTCTGCAGAAATCACCGAAACGTTTAAATTTACGAACTCTTCTCCTCCGAGACACATTAGTCTGCAGAAATCACCAAAATGCTTAGAATTTACGAAATCTTCTACTCCGAGACACATTAGTCTGCAGGAAATCACAAAAACGCTTAGAATTTACTAACTCTTCTCCTCCGAGACATTAGTCTGCAGAAATCACCAAAAACGCTTAGAATTTACGAACACTTCTCCTCCGAGACATATTAGTCTGCAGAAATCACCAAAAACCTTAGAATTTACGAACTCTTCCTC